>WFMF01000073.1:0-298189 GCA_011033025.1 Beroe forskalii | reverse complement strand
GGGAAATTTTGTTTTTTTCCCTTTGGGTTTATGATTTTTCCCAAGACAAACCCAAGATTTAGCTAAAAAACAATTCGGGCGATCGGTCAAAGGGGTTTTGTCTAAAAACTCAAAAATTGAACAAAATTGATTAAATTACTTTTTGAAAAAAAGTTTTAAAATCTTTCCGGATATATTGATCAACTGATTATGGTTTTCTATGTCCGCCAGTGAATAGGGATGGGAAATATACGATGAACTGGTGGAGCACGTGAGTTCACGCGGACGTTTTGTAGAGAATTAGGGGATTTGAAGAAATTGATATTTACACGGGATTTTCGACTTGATTACGTTGAAATGAGTTCAAATACGACTAATGCACATGAAATAAGATGCATGTGCTATACTTCAGCACGTGGTACACACGGACGTTTTGTAGAAATTAGGGGATTTAAAGAAATTGATGTTTACACTGGATTTTCGACTTGATTATGTTAAAATGAGTTTAAATACGACAAATGCACGTGAAATGAGATCTGGTTGCCATATTTTAGCACGTGAGTTCACGTGGACGATTTGTAGGGAAGTAAAATATCAATTCTAGTAATTCCAAGTTAGAATAACGTAGTTTTTGGACTTCGTCAGGGTGAATTACGTGGGTTAGACTTGTGTGTGGGCTGGTAACATGGGTTTGGACTACGTGAGGCAAGTTACGTGGGGTCCAAACTGTCTTTGGGCAACAACATGGGTTCAAACATTACATCTGTCAAGATATCACCACCAAAACCGTTGGACGGTTGGTCTAGTAACCCCCCGCGGGTTTGGATGTGACAACGGAACCTGAAAAGAGAGAAAATGGGCTGATCACATCCAAACCAGCGGGGGGTTACTAGACCAACCGTCCAACGGTTTTGGTGGTGTAAAAAGTAAATTGGGACAGTGACATTCCCCTACCCCCCTTGCTGACTTGTGTATTTGTGGTATTAATTTCTCCTAAGCTCCTAGTACACTCCTACAATATTTCCATCATCTAATTAATGGTAAATTTTGATATTTATTCAGTACTGCTGCACTGTCCAGGCTCATAGTTCAGGTTGTACAAACGCCTTATAATTCTAAAGGCTGGCGCAGGACGTGCCACGTGGGTTTGCTTTGGGATTCTATGTTGAAAGCCGACAAAAGTACAAGGGTCGCTTTATATCTTCAGATGCTTGGAAGCCCTAATTTAGTACGTTGAGCTGACTACCTCCTTAGGTCTGGACTGAACTTGCAGTCTCTCTTCAACTCGGACAACATCACTGAGTACAACACAGAATCAGAGGGGACTGACACTCTCATGGACAGCGATGACAAAGAAATAATGAACTGTTATTTGTTTCTCGTAACTATTAGTTCTTTGTTCTAAGGGGTTAGGGGACGTAGAAAACTAGAATACAGCTGAGAACACAGACACATTTAATTAATACACCGCCTTAAAAGAATTTAGGCTTTTGATGGATTTAATTCCACTCTTTCTTCCGCAACTCATGAAATTCACAACTTCAGATAACGTTCCTGTTTTACCGTACTTTGTGGTCAATACAAGACTACTTCAGAAACCCCAACCAGATCTCAAATGACACGAACTGGAAGAAGATGGAAGGTGAGAAAAGTAACATTTGCTCTAATATACTTATATACTGTGATACGATATAATTTATTGGAAAAAATGTTTGAAACCCATCAGCTTATTTAAGTTGACCCGATTTTACTTGAACATGTTCCTTGCTTCTCTTCTGATTGCAAGCCCCGTCATGCACCATTAAGGGCTCCAAAGTGTTAAGTAAATCTCACAATTAACTATTGATAAAGATCTCAACACATAAGTAAAGGGGAAAATTTCTTGCTCAAACTGTAATAGTATAATATCATGATATACTGTTCTAGTATAACAATATGAAGTTAGTTCGAAACACAGCAAGCAAAAAGACCCTTCAAGTCTCTCTCTCCACTTGCACCCTTTCTCCAGACACAGTTAACGAGATATGTCGGATATTTGAGAACTACAAACACGAAGGTAGTTGCCAGGTTTCTAACGAAGAAGCTTACTTTGCTAAGTTCCTGACTAGCGAGCGTCTCCTGACCCTCCAGATCTCAGATTCCAACTTCAGACGACACATCCTGGTCCAGATACTGACCCTGTTCCAGTACCTTACTGGGGATGTCAAGTTCAAACCTAACAAACTGGTGAGTGTAAATCGTATAAGGTACAGTCAATGTTCAAAAAGAAAAGTGATTTCGGTTTTTTGGCTGTTTTTACCGCAGTAAATTTCAACTTTGAGCGATCACTGCGTGAAACTGAACAAGAAATGCGCCTGCTGGCTTATTTCTTGTGCCCGTTGTTCCCGTATGCAGGCGCTTAATTTCCTTTTCCCTGGAGGTATTATTAAAACACGCCGTCATTTGATCGACAATCGTTGTCCGACTTATTTACTGACATGATGAGTTGACGATAAAGCATAAAAGTGACCATCCAAATCATGATACAATCGCGCTTCTTCTATCAATTAGTGTCACATCGCAATATTAACATCATTGAATCAATTTTATAAATCTTCGTTCTTATGCGGGCGCTATATATTTCCCTCTCCTAAAAGTTTGAACTGACGCGCGCAGATAAAAATATCACGTGGGCGATTTCGTTTCACGTGCCAAAGGTTCGCGCGCGCGCGCTCCCGCCATTTCGTAGAACTCTTTGAAGATTCGTTCAGTTGCGCGCCGTTCAGAGTTTCATAATTACGATCACCGTTTTCCTTACGCGTTACGTTTTCTTATGTGTTGCGTTGCAGATATACTGATGCAATGTTCTTTATCGTTTTACCCCGCCTTAATTGTTTTTCAAGATTGAGATACACAATATAATATTTACTGAACAAGATTAAGATAAAAGATTCAGATATATCATTATTATCAATAATGAACCGAGACAAACTCTCATGTCTTTCTTTCCTCTCGTCAATTCTTAAGATCATTCATAACTGATTGCACTTATACTGCCCATTGTAAATTGCCCGAATTGCCCGCTACTTAAAGGAAGCCAAATGAGTATGTGATTGAAATCCAATCAATTATTAGATTGATTCCGTGAAAATTTGATTTCATGATTAAAGAATTGTTAAATTTTTGAGAGAGAATTAATTTCAACCTGAGAATGAACAGAGCAGAGCATTGAACTCAAATATTTACAACGCTGTAATAGCTAGCTGCAACCCACAATGCAAAGGATGCCACTACACCAAGCTACTCTGACGCGAGTGATATTATAAAGGAGCAGTTGGATGCTTGAAAGTGTACCACCAACCACCACCAACGACATACGGTCGCGCGCAGCACCGCCTATTTCAGATTTAACAGTACGCGTAAAGGTACACACAACCCCCAAAATACACGATCTCTGCTAACCTTTTCTCAATGCCTTTTTGTAAAACAAAAACGCGATTGGGAACAGGAAAAATATCAACGCCTTGATTGTTTCTGATATCATTAGACTGGCCATTGCTCTGTGTAACAGTGGCAAATTTTCTTAAATTTGCCTTGATATAAGCGAGTTAGGTCCATTTTAAGGTGGTTACTTGAAATTTCCAGGTTGAGTTACAAAAAATGCGATATCTTCTACAATTTTCAATATTTTTGCGTTATTCAAAGTGCATTTGGAAGTTCGTAGATGTGGCTTGATGCTGCCTCAATCTAATGGGAATTGCTTGAGAAATGAAAAAGTTGTAGGCTGGGTCATTGGAAGAGGCAAGTTTCAGCTTATCACAAGATGTCTCTCATGAATTATCTTTGATGAATTATCTTTGATGAAACGTATTCGGTGAATTTTCCATTTCTGTTTCTCTCAAATTCTATGTTAATACACTGAAATGCCCGAACAGAAACGTGCAAATCCCGACCGGTACCACTCTTGTTTCGTTGTATGCGTAGGCCGCGACGACATTCACCTATGAATTAGCACTTCGCGCACGCGCGTTTCTAACCGGCCATGATATGAAATCAGGCAAATTTGTCTGCATGAGCGCGGCAAACATTTCACACACTTAGGGATCGTTCACATATTGCATGATCAATTTTTGGGCCATTTTCAACCTCGGACCTCCCCCTCGTAATCAAACGTTATCAGAACCCACCCTCTTGAGGAGAATATTACGTAATCGTAGCTTAAATCCTCACCTACTTGAGCAGACAATGAAGAAGAAGGACAATGTATAAATTTATTGTGCTTCAACTTTGCAAAACTTCGATGAAAATATTTAGGAGAGTTGCTTTTGAGTCGGTTTTCTGAAAATTGTGCTATAGAAATACCGAGAATTTGTATCAAAAATTGTGTCGAAAATTAGATATTTTGTCTTGTGATTACGTAATCAACCACCAAAACCCCACCCCGTAATCGAACGTAACCATTTGAAAACAACCCCTCCTAGATGATTACATAATATGCGAAAGATCCTTCCTCACTGCTGCATGCCCTAACACTGCCTTGCCTAGGTGCTGTCAGAACCACGGAAGTCTTGGATCAGAGACTCGACCAACAAGATCTACTCCATTCTCTCGGAGACTCCACCTGACGGCCAAGCCTTCGTGAAACACGTCAAATCCATCCTGAAATACGAGGAAAAGTGGAGCAAGTGGAAGAACGAGGGCTGTCCGTCTCTTGCTAAACAGCCAGACAAGGTAATTGGAAGAATGTCCGCCTCTTGCTAAACAGCCAGACAAGGTAAACGGAAGCATGTCCGCCTCTTGCTAAACAGCCAGACAAGGTAAATGGAAGAATGTCCGCCTCTTGCTAAACAGCCAGACAAGGTAAACGGAAGCATGTCCGCCTCTTACTAAACAGCCAGACAAGGTAAATGGAAGAATGTCCGCCTCTTGCTAAACAGCCAGACAAGGTAAATGGCAGAATGTCCGCCTCTTGCTAAACAGCCGGACAAGGTAAATGGAAGAATGTCCGCCTCTTGCTAAACACCCAGACAAGGTAAATGGAAGAATGTCCCCCTCTTGCTAAACAACCAGACAAGGTAAATGGAAGAATGTCCGCCTCTTGCTAAACAGCCAGACAAGGTAAAAGGAATAATGTCCGCCTCTTGCTAAACAGCAGACAAGGTAAAAGGAAGAATGTCCGCCTCTTGCTAAACACCCAGACAAGGTAAATGGAAGAATGTCCCCCTCTTGCTAAACAACCAGACAAGGTAAATGGAAGAATGTCCGCCTCTTGCTAAACAGCCAGACAAGGTAAAAGGAATAATGTCCGCCTCTTGCTAAACAGCAGACAAGGTAAAAGGAAGAATGTCCGCCTCTTGCTAAACAGCCGGACAAGGTAAATGGAAGAATGTCCGCCTCTTGCTAAACAGCCAGACAAGGTAAATGGAAGAATGTCCGCCTCTTGCTAAACAGCCAGACAAGGTAAAAGGAATAATGTCCGCCTCTTGCTAAACAGCAGACAAGGTAAAAGGAAGAATGTCCGCCTCTTGCTAAACAGCCGGACAAGGTAAATGGAAGAATGTCCGCCTCTTGCTAAACAGCCGGACAAGGTAAATGGAAGAATGTCCGCCTCTTGCTAAACAGCCAGACAAGGTAAATGGAAGAATGTCCGCCTCTTGCTAAACAGCCAGACAAGGTAACTGGAAGAATGTCCGCCTCTTGCTAAACAGCCGGACAAGGTAAATGGAAGAATGTCCGCCTCTTGCTAAGAAGCCAGACAAGGTTCCAATTAACTCACTGATTAGTATGCAATGGGTTTCATGTTGTTTTGGGACATATTGATAAATGACTGTAAATAACGTCGGCAATGAGGTGGAGGTCAACCCTGGCATTTGCGGACAATGGGGGTAGTGGGGTTTTGCAAAATGCGGAAGTCCGCATCTTATGTTAACTTTGTTAAATTTGATGGGTATCATACCTCAAAATTACGTTTTTAGGAAATTTACGTTGACTTACCCAGCTTTACCAAAGGCTTATCAATATGGTCAACTCTGTAATTTAGTATACTAGGTTTAGGAGAAGCCCGTGTATCCAATACGGATACAAGAACCCTCAACTACCTCCCCATTAGCTTGCCCCATTAGCTGTAGCCCCATTAGCTGTAGCCCCATTAGATGTAACCCCATTAGCTGTAGCCCCATTAGCTGTAGCCCCATTAGCTGTACTTCCTAATACTCTACAGACGGTCACGGCGAAGCAGAAGAATCTGAAGCGTAACGTGAAAGCAATGGACCTGACAGCAGACAAGTTTGATCTGGGTAACCAGACCCTGACAGACCTGTGGAATATCAGTCCTGATAACTTGGCTGCGTGCCAGGACTCCGCTAGGAAGTTTACTCCGGAGGTAGGCAAACTCCGCCACATTATATTGGGGGTATATTGCTGTGTTATATTGAGTTTGCAACACGAACCTACAGATGTCCGAGTGTTGCGTCACGGATGAAATCCATCTACTAAATCTAAATCTTGGCTGTATAATCACATTCGTCGCAATAGCAATTATATTGAGTGTGATTGACGATAATACGTGTAGGGAAATATCCTACTCACACTCACCACCCTCCCCCTTCACACATTCACCACCACTCACCACCCCCCCCCCCACACTCACCCCCCACATTCACCCCCCCTCTCACACTCACCCTCCCCTCCCCCCACTCACCACCCCCCCCCACACTCCCCTCCCTCCCTCAGACGTTCAAGTTCTTCGAGGAAGCGATAGAGCAGCTGGAGCCTGACTCGGGAGTAGAGAAGGAGTATTACCTGACGAACGAGACGGCGTTTGTGTGGCGGAGTTTGCGGCTCCTAGCGAGACAGAGCGTTCCCTACTTCCAGCACATCCAGAACACCAAGAACCTGACCCTGACTGACAACCTCCAGAACATCATCACGCTCATTGGGAAGGAGTACAAGCGGGAAAACGGCATGGAGACCACTACCTCTTAGCGCAGCATTCCTTAGGTATGTGGCTAGACCCAGCTTATCATTCCTTAGGTATGTGGCTAGACCCCAGCTTATCATTCCTTAGGTGTGTGGTTAGACCCCAGCTTATCATTCCTTAGGTGTGTGGTTAGACCCAGCTTATCATTCCTTAGGTGTGTGGTTAGACCCAGCTTATCATTCCTTAGGTGTGTGGTTAGACCCAGCTTATCATTCCTTAGGTATGTGGCTAGACCCCAGCTAATCATTCCTTAGGTATGTGGCTAGACCCAGCTTATCATTCCTTAGGTATGTGGCTAGACCCCAGCTTATCATTCCTTAGGTATGTGGCCAGACCCCAGCTTATCATTCCTTAGGTATGTGGTTAGACCCAGCTTATCATTCCTTAGGTATGTGGCTAGACCCCAGCTTATCAGTCCTTAGGTATGTGGTTAGACCCAGCTTATCATTCCTTAGGTATGTGGTTAGACCCAGCTCATCATTCCTTAGGTATGTGGTTAGACCCCAGCTTATCATTCCTTAGGTATGTGGCCAGACCCCAGCTTATCATTCCTTAGGTATGTGGCTAGTCCCAGCTTATCATTCCTTAGGTATGTGGTTAGACCCAGCTCATCATTCCTTAGGTATGTGGTTAGACCCCAGCTTATCATTCCTTAGGTATGTGGCCAGACCCCAGCTTATCATTCCTTAGGTATGTGGCTAGTCCCAGCTTATCATTCCTTAGGTATGTGGCTAGACCCCAGCTTATCAGTCCTTAGGTATGTGGTTAGACCCAGCTAATCATTCCTTGGGTGTGTGGTTAGACCCAGCTTATCATTCCTTAGGTGTGTGGTTAGACCCAGCTTATCATTCCTTAGGTATGTGGTTAGACCCAGCTTATCATTCCTTAGGTATGTGGTTAGACCCAGCTTATCATTCCTTAGGTGTGTGGTTAGACCCCAGCTCATCATTCCTTAGGTATGTGGTTAGACCCAGCTTATCATTCCTTAGGTATGTGGCTAGATCCCAGCTTATCATTCCTTAGGTATGTGGTTAGACCCCAGCTCATCATTCCTTAGGTATGTGGTTAGACCCAGCTTATCATTCCTTAGGTATGTGGTTAGACCCAGCTTATCATTCCTTAGGTATGTGGCTAGACCCCAGCTTATCATTCTTTAGGTATTTGGTTAGATCCAGCTTATCATTCCTCAGGTATGTGGTTAGACCCAGCTCATCATTCCTTAGGTATGTGGTTAGACCCCAGCTAATCATTCCTTAGGTGTGTGGTTAGACCCCAGCTTATCATTCCTTAGGTATGTGGTTAGACCCAGCTTATCATTCCTTAGGTATGTGGCTAGACCCAGCTTATCATTCCTTAGGTATGTGGTTAGACCCCAGCTTATCATTCCTTAGGTATGTGGTTAGACCCAGCTTATCATTCCTTAGGTATGTGGCTAGACCCCAGCTTATCATTCCTTAGGTATGTGGCTAGATCCCAGCTTATCATTCCTTAGGTATGTGGCTAGACCCCAGCTTATCATTCCTTAGGTGTGTGGCTAGACCCCAGCTTATCATTCCTTAGGCGTGTGGTTAGACCCAGCTTATCATTCCTTACGTGTGTGGCTAGACCCCAGCTGATCATTCCTAGGGTAGCTCTCTTAGAACCCAGCTAATTGTGACGCGTCAAGATTTCGCGCGCGCATTTCTTTCAGATTTCGACAAAAGTTCGAACAATTCAAATAGTAAGTGAAAGCTACAACTTTTGGTATTGGCTCAAAGAAATTCAAAGATTCGAATAAAGCAAAAAATTCTAATATAGCAAAAATTAAATTTCAATTCAATCCAATATTGAAATAACACATCATTAAAATTGATGATTGATGCGTCGCATCCTTCATCAATTTTAAGCTATCGATTGTCAACAAATTTTATCGAGAACAATCAATAATTTTTGTTTGTCAAACTTCGACTGTGGGTTCGACCTGCTCATAAATACTTTGATACTTATTTAAGCTTTAAAGACAAAATCTGGAAGAAATGCTCGCGCGAAAGCCGAAATCGTGATGAGATTAGTTACCCTGGTGTCTCGCCGCGCCTGGGTACTTTTTGCGGCTCGTGTCAGCTGGCTAATGTTCTTGCTATGCAAAACATTGTAAAGCAAATTTTCGGATACAAACGAATCGCAATGACCATGTTTATATTTCGTAATACGAGCACGGCTCGTTGATTATGCCTTGAAATGCGAAAATTCATAATTTTTGGGCGCTGCTTTTGACATAGAAGGGGCCAGGAAGCTCAAAAAGACTTCGTTTATAGGAGCTTGAAAGTCATGTTCATATATATAATTAAAAATGTCAATATAGTACTAAAGATCACCATTCACTTTTACATAATTCATCTATAGATAATTCTGTTTACGAATATTTAAATACGTCTTTTTGAGCATTGTACTTAGGGATCGTTCACATATCATTACCTAATCAGTAATCATCTAGGGGAGGGCTTTGATTTCGTTTGATTACGAGAGGGAGAGAGGGGCTTCAAAATGTCCAAAAATTGATTATGTAATATGTGAACGATCCCTTGACTGTTAGGATCTGAATAAAGTTATACGGAGTCTTCTTAATGCCCTTTGAAATCGGGGCGTATTAGTCGAACGCGCTTCAATTTTTTCCCTCTCCAATGAATTCACTATTATAGTTCTTATTCATAATTCCCGCCCTGGCCAGGGCGGTAACCCCCCGCGGTAATAGAAAAGACTGGCCAGGGTATATATTAGACGAACGAGTGTCACAGGGTGATTCCCGCCCTGGCCAGGGCGGTAACCCCCCGCGGTAATAAAAAAGACTGGCCAGGGTATATATTAGAGATTTGAGTGTCACAGGGTGATATCTTATCTTATCTTACTATATATAATGCGTGTTGTTAATATATATATATTTATTTATTTATTTATTTATTTATGGCGATTCGTTTTCAAGTAGGCAACGAAATTCTTTTTCGTCGTGTTGCAAAAAACTTTATAATCAGAAGAAAAATACGAGATTTTTCGGCTTACCCCTGAGGGGCGTGGTGGGCCACGCCTTTTTTCGCAAAATTAAAGTTTCGAATTTTTCCAAAATTCTTTCGCCATCGAGTTGTTTTATGATGAATAAAAATTTTGAGAATTGTGTCCGAATTATTCGCCCTGAGGGGCGTGAGGGGGGCCACGCCCTTTTTCGGTAAAAATTAAACTTTTGAATTTTTCAAAATTCCTTCATTGAGTTATATGATGAATAAAATTTTTGAGAATTTTGTCCGAATTATTGGGTCACTCTAGGAGCGTGGAGGCCACGCCGCCCTTTTTTCGCAAAATAAACTTTCGAATTTTTTCCAAAATTCCTTCATGATAAGTTGCTTATGATGAATAAAAGTTTTGAGAATTTTGTCCGAATTATTGGGTCACCCTAAGGGGCGTGGGAGGACACGCCCTTTTTTCGAAAAAAAAAAGATTTTCGAATTTTCAAAATTCCTTCGCTATGGAGTTGCTTATGATGAGTAAAGGTTTGAGAATATTGTCGGCAATATTGAGTTACCGTTGGGGGCGTGGGAAGCTTTTTTTTCGTAGAAATTTAAGTTTCAATTTCCCCAAACTCGCTCGGTCAAATCACTGTCAAAGGGACATGGCCGTTAGCTCATGCGTGGCCATCATTCATAAAATCACCGTCCGACGGACGGGAACCGATAGTAATATGTATAATAATTCCCGCCCCCACAGGGCGGTAACCCCCGCGGTAAAAAGAAAAACTGGCCAGGGGTATAAGTTAGAGATTTGAGTGTCACAGGGTGATAAGTATAGATTAATAATATCATGATAATTGGGAGCAAATTTGGAAAGCCGAGATCTCAGAACGGGAAATGGTAGAGCCATGATCGAGGTCAGGTTTGTTGATCTAAGATGGGAAAATGTTATAGGCTATAAGAGAAGTTCTGGTGACGTCATTTTCACGTCACTATGACGTCATCAACTTGAAATTTTCTTTCTTTTTTAGCGAAAATAGGCTATTTTCGAGCGCATTTTCACCAAGAAGGAAAGGAGATAGCTCTCTGATTTTCAGAATGATTTTTAGCAAATTTAAGAGCTTTCAGAAAATCATATGGATCATTGGGCTATCTCGATTTTTCATCGAGATATACGCGATTTTCTAAGGTACGGTGAAAAATCAATTTCCAAATTATAGGACGAAACTTTAAACGAGTGTGATGTCAAGAACTGCCACTTATCTTGAGATGAGACCGGTCAAAGTATGTTGTACTAAGGCGGAATAGTGTGATAGGCTATATGGGACGTTGGTTTGAGCCTATTTGGGTGCTGTGATGACGTCATCAAAATAGCGTAAAACCACTAAAATAGCGTATTTTGCGATAGAACGCTATTTTGCTACTTTGGACATCTAACTCAAAGAGTTTCATCGGATTATGTTTTACTTTTGATCTGCTGCTTTTAGACCTTGAGAGATTTAGCTATAAAACGAGTTTCAGGGCGATCGGTCAAATTGTTGTCCTGCAGGCTTCAAAAATTGAACACAAATTGATTGAAATTATGTTTGCAATAAAAATTTGTACCGTAGTCCTAATCTGTGATACGATGGTGAACTGATAATGGGTTTCTCCATGTCCCGCAGTGAATAGGCATGGGAAGCCATACGATGGACTGGTAGAGCACATTGAGTTCACGCGGACGTTTTTGTAGAAATTAGGGGATTTGAAGAAATTGATATTTTTACACGGGATTTTCGACATGATCACGTTGAAGAAATGAGTTTTAAATACGACCAATAGAAAATTAGATCTGGTTGCTACATTTCAGCACGTGAATACACGCGGACCTTTTGTAGAAATAAGGGGATTCAGAAGAAATTGATATTTACACGAGATTTTCGACTTGATTATGTTGAAATGAGTTCAAATTAGGATCTGTCTGTTATATTTTCAGCAACGTGAGTTCACGTGGACGATTTAGAAATTAAATATATCAATTCTAAGTAATTCCAAGTTAGAATAACGTATTTGGGACTTCGTCTGGGTAAGATGCGTGGATTAGACTTGCATGTGGGCTAGTAGCGTTGACTTTCGGATGGGTGGGTGTTGAAGTTACGTGGTCCAAACTGCCTTTGGGCAAGTAACATGGGTTCAAACTACATACATATCTGTCATATGCTCACCACCAAAACCGTTAGACGGTTGGTCTAATAACCCTGCGGGTTTGGATATGTGACGGAACCTGAAAGAAAGAGACAAAATGGGCTGATCACATCATCCAAACCAGCGGGGGTTACTAGACCAACCGTCCCCAACTTGATTTTGTTGTCTAATATATAAGTTAATAATAATAAAAGAGCTGATAATTTTGGGACCCAATTTAAAACGATGAGATCTCAAGAACGGAAATGGGCAGAGCCATGATCGAGGTCAGAATTTATTGATCTAGAAGATGGGAGTGTGGCTTAGGCTGAAAAAAAAAAAAAAAAAAAAAAAAAAAAAAAAAAAAAAAAAAAAAAAAAAAAAAAAAAAAAAAAAAAAAAAAAAAAAAAAAAAAAAAAAAAAAAAAAAAAAAAAAAAAAAAAAAAAAAAAAAAAAAAAAAAAAAAAAAAAAAAAAAAAAAAAAAAAAAAAAAAAAAAAAAAAAAAAAAAAAAAAAAAAAAAAAAAAAAAAAAAAAAAAAAAAAAAAAAAAAAAAAAAAAAAAAAAAAAAAAAAAAAAAAAAAAAAAAAAAAAAAAAAAAAAAAAAAAAAAAAAAAAAAAAAAAAAAAAAAAAAAAAAAAAAAAAAAAAAAAAAAAAAAAAAAAAAAAAAAAAAAAAAAAAAAAAAAAAAAAAAAAAAAAAAAAAAAAAAAAAAAAAAAAAAAAAAAAAAAAAAAAAAAAAAAAAAAAAAAAAAAAAAAAAAAAAAAAAAAAAAAAAAAAAAAAAAAAAATTTTTTTTTTAAAGAAAAAAATTTTTGGGGAAAAGGGTTTTTTGATCATTTTTCATCCAATTTACTTTGATATGATGCTTTAAGAACTATAAATGGCTATAAAACGAGTTTCAGGTCAAGTTTGTCGAAGATTGATGGGAGTGTTCCTAAAAAATTAGTACAGGGTTCTTGAAATTACGTTTATGACGAAAAAGTATACCTTAATCTATTCTGTGATACGTGGTCTACTTAGCGAAATTTTCTATGGCTTTAGTTAGGGATGGAAATATACGATGAACTAGTGGCTATTTTCGAGTTCACGCGGACGTTTGTAAAGTGGGGAGATTTAAAGAAATGATTTTTAGTAAATTTCGACTTGAAAATCATGTTGAAATGAGTTCAAATACGACTAATGCACATGAAATAAGATAAATTGTGCTTCAAATTTTTGACAAATGAACGTGAGATGTAAGAACTGACGTTTTATCTTAGAAATTCAGGGGTTTTAAGAAATTGATGTTTAGGCTATATGGAAGTTTTTGACTTGATGATGTTGGAAATGAGTAAACCAAAAATAGCGTATTTTGCGATGAATTTGCGCTATTTTGGAATCCCTGACCAGTTTTTCCATTATTTTTAGCACGTGCTTAAGACCTAACGGACGAGTTTTTCGGTCGAAGATTGTTGGAGAGGCTTGAAAAAATTGAACTGCAAATTGCATGGAAATTTTCGACGAAAAATTATACTGAAATAAGTTCGTGATACGATGGTCTTGATAATGGTTTTCGTGAAATTACAGTGAATCTGGGAAACATACTATATTTAAGCACGTGAGTTTGCGTGGACGTTTTGTAGAAATTGTAGAAATTAAAAATATATTTACACGGATTCTAGTAAATTCCAATACGTTAATGAATAAAATAAGATTTTTTTTTTGGACTTTGTCAGGACGTTTTGTAAAATTACGAAATGGATGTTCGGGATGCGTGTGGTTGGAAAGGTTCGTGACACGTGAGGGTAAATTAGATGGGTCAAGAAATGTGCCTTTTGGGACGTTTTATAAATTAGATTTTCAAACTTGATATTTACATCTGTCCATGGTTACGTCACCAGTTCATATACGACGTTGTACGTAGTTGGTCTAGCTAGATTAAGCAATGGTTTGGATGTAGAAATTAAGAACCTGAAAAGTAATCTAAGTTAGAAAAACGTAGTTTTGGACTTTGGTCAGGTATCCCGGGTCTGGCTCTGCAGTGGGCTAGTTACGTTTCCGACTACGTAGGGGCAACTAATCCAGTCAAAAAGCCTTTTTGGGCAAGTAAAGTGGGTTCAAACCATGATAATTGGGAGCCCCAAAGTTGATTAAGCCCCCGAGATCTCAACGGAACCTGAAATGTGACAAAAGCCTGATCGAATCCAACAGGGGTTTGTTGATCTAAGATGGGGAAAATATTATAGATCTATAAAGAGCAGTTCTGGTGAGATTTTTCAACGGATTGCTATGACGTCATCATCGAGGTTTGTAGTTTTGTTGATCTTTTTTTAGATAAATAGAGTTTGTGCGCATTTTTCTGACGTCATCAATCCACTTTAATGGCTTTTTAGGTCAAAATGTTTTTCACCAAGAAGGAATGGAAATGGAAAATGTTGAAAATTTAGTTGGAGCTTCCAGAGAAAATCATACGGATCATCGGGCTATCTCGATTTTCATCGAGATATACGCGATTTTCTAGGTACGGTGAAAAATCGATTTCCAAATTATAGGTCAAAACTTAAACAGTGATGTACAACGTATCTTGAGATGAGAGACCGGTGGTCAAAGAGGCATGTTATACTAAGGCGGAATTGCTTGATAGACTATATATGAAGTTGGTTTGAGCCTATTTTGGTTCTGTGATGACGTCAAAATTGCGTAAAACCACTAAAATAACACGTATTTTGCGATAAAACGCTATTTTTGCTACTTTGAACATCTCTAACTCACAGAGTTTTCATCGGATAATGTTTTACGTCGATATTTTGCTTTTAGACCTCGAGATTTAGCTATAAAAATAGTTTCAAGGTGATCGGTCGAAAAATGTCGTCATGTGAAGCCTCTAAAAATTGAGCCGCAAAATGGTTGAAATTGCGTTAATGACGAAAAATTGTACTGTAGCCCTATTCTGTGATACAATGGTGAACTAATAATGGTTTCTTCATGTCTGGTAGTGACTAAATGTGGGAAATATACGATGAAATAGTGAATCACGTGAGTTCACGCGGACGGTTTGTAGAAATTAGGGGATTTGAAGAAATTGATATTTACACGGGATTTTCGACTTGGTTACATTGAAATGAGTTCAAATACGACTAATGCATGTGAAATTAGATCTGGTTACTACATTTCAGCACGCGAGTTCACGTGGACGATTTGTAGAAATAAAGAAATATTTCAATTCTAGTAATTCCAAGTTAGAATAACGTAGTTTTGGGCTTCGTAAGGGTGAGTTACGTGGGTTAGACTTTCGTGTGGGCAAGTAACGTGGGTTTGGACTACGTGAGGGCAAGTTACGTGGGTTCAAACTGCGTTTGGGCAAGTTACATGGGTTCAAACTACATACATCTGTCAAGATATCACCACCAAAACCGTTGGACGGTTGGTCTAGTAACCCCCCGCGGGTTTGGATGTGACAACGGAACCTGAAAAAGTGGGTCCAAAATGGACTGACCACATCCAAACCAGCGGGGGGTTCGGACCAAATCAACGGTTTTGTGGTCTAAAAGAATAATAGATATATATATCATGATAATTGGGAGCAAATTTGGAAAGCCGAGATGTCAAGAACGGGAAATGGTAGAGCCATGATCGAGGTCAGGTTTTGTTGATCTAAGATGGGAAAATGTTATAGGCTATAAGAGAAGTTCTGGTGACGTCATTTTCACGTCACTATGACGTCATCAACTTAGCGAAATTTTATTGCTTTTTTAGCGAAAATAGGTCATCTTTGTGCGCATTTTTCACCAAGAAGGAATGGAGATAGCTCAAAAATGTCAGAATCGTTAGTTGGAAATTTAAAGAGCTTTTAGAAAATCATACGGATCATTGGGCTATCTCGATTTTTCATCGAGATATACGCGATTTTCTAAGGTACGGTGGAAAAATCGATTTCCAAATTATAGGACAAAAATTTAAATGAGTGAGATGTCAAGAAATGCGACTTATCTTGAGATGAGACCGGTCAAAGTATGTTGTACTTAGGCGGAATTGTCTTATAAGCTATATGAAAAGTTGGTTTGAGCCTATTTGGGTACTGTGATGACGTCATCAAAATCGCGTAAAACCACTAAAATAGCGTATTTTGCGATAGAACGCTATTTTGTGCTACTTTGAACATCTCTAAGTCTAACTCAAAGAGTTTTCATCGGATTATGTTTTGCTTTGATATGCTGCTTTTAGACCTTGAGATTTAGCTATAAAACGAGTTTCAGGGCGATTGGTCAAAGATTGTAGTCGTGCGAGGCTTCTAAAAATTGAACTGCAAATTGCTTGAAATTATGTTTATGACGAAAAATTATACTGTAATCCTATTCTGTGATACGATGGTCAACTGATAATGGTTTTTCTATGTCTCACAGTGAATAGGGATGGGAAATATACGATGGACTAGTGGAGCACGTGAGTTCACGCGGAGGGTTTGTAGAAATTAGGGGATTTAAAGAAATTGATATTTACACGGGATTTTCAACTTGATTACGTTGAAATGAGTTCAAATACGACTAATGAACGTGAAATTAGATGTGAGTGCTATATTTCAGCACGTTAGTACACAAGGACGTTTTGTAGAAATTAGGGGATTTGAAGAAATTGATATTCACACGGGATTTCCGGCTTGGTTACGTTGAACTGAGTCCAAATACGACTAATGCACGTGAAATAAGATCTGGTTGCTCTCTTTAGCACGTGAGTTCACGTGGACGATTTGTAGAAATTTAGAAATATATCAATTCTAGTAATTCTAAGTTAGAATAACGTTGTTTCGGACTTCGTCAGGGTGAGTTACGTGGGTTAGACTTGCGTGTGGGCTAGTAACGTGGGTTCAAACTACGTGAGGGCAAGTTACGTGCGTCCAAACTGCCTTCGGGCAAGTAACATGGGTTCAAACACATACATCTGTCAAGATATCACCACCAAAACCGTTGGACGGTTGGTCTAGTAACCCCCCGCGGGTTTGGATGTGACAACGGAACCTGAAAAGAGACAAAATGGGCTGATCACATCCAAACCAGCGGGGGGTTACTAGACCAACCGTCCAACGGTTTTGGTGGTGTATAAGCTAAAAATATAACTGTATAATTAAACCCATTTTGAACTTTTTTAAGATTTCGTAGCGACCTGGCTATCTGAAATTCAATAGATAAGGGTGATGGGTACTTTTCTGGGTTGTCTTATCTGCTTGAAGTGAAGTGCGTTGCTTTGAGTACTTATAAATTCCCCGACTGTTGCTCCGAGTTGTTGCTCAGAGTTGCTGTTGCTATGGTTCGGTTGCTCAGTCTTCTGTTGCTGTTGCTATTGCGTTCTGTTGCTCAGGTTGCTGTTGCCATGGTTCTGTTGTTTCGAGTTGCATTGCCATGGTGCTGTTGCCATGGTTCTGTTGCTCTGAGTTGCTATTGCCATGGTTTTGTTGCTCGGAGTTGCTGTTGCCATGGTCGTGTTGTTCGGAGTTGCTGTTGCTACGGTTTTGTTGCTCGGAGTTGCTGTTGCTATGGTTCTCATTCATCTCCTCACCTCTATTCCTCACCTCACTACGAAGTCCACCAAGTGTTTCGGCTGGTGAGTGAGCGTGTGTTTGCGATGTGAGGAGAGGTGGGCGAAGGCCTTGCCGCAGTGCTGACACTTGAAAGGCTTCTCCCCCGTGTGAGTGCGGATGTGGGACTTGAGAGTGCTGCCCTCCGCAAAACTCCGCGCGCAGTACTCGCACTTGAAGGGCCGTTCTCCTGGGGGCGTAGTGTTACTGAGAGATGACAAAGTGTTTCAAATTAGAAGCCACCCATGGATTAGGTTCGCTAGTTAGGGGGAGGGCCAGAGGGTTCTCAGATTCATAACAAGTGCTACTGTACCTTTGTATTTGCCGTAAACCGGATGACTCCTGAGTCCTGGTACCGTTAGTTTTTTGAAATTTTTTGGCAATTAAATTTGAAAGGGCCAAAACGCCTTTAAGAATAAAAAATTTGAAATGCCTTTTAAAGGGGCAAACCAACAGAAATAAATTTTAAATTCCACCTAAAAACAAAAGGGAGAAAAATCCAATGACCCCCAACAAATTTTTGAAAGACCGGGTTTTGGTGTGCGACCCAGGTTGGTTTTTCTGGAAACATTCCCATTCCTTTGATTTGAACGGTTTTCCCCCCGAGATTTTTGGGGTTTAAAACCTTTGCCTTTTACCCCCCTTGAAATTTTGATTTTAGGGGGACTTTCAACCGCATTTTAGTTCTTTGTGGCGCGGACCGGTAAAAAACCCCCGTAATTTTAAGGTTTTTTACGTACGCAGCCATTTCAAAACCGCCCCTTGAATTATTTTTTGGACCCCCCCACAGTCTCATTTTCCCACTATGCAAAAATGAAAAAGGGTTTTTTAATGTTACCCAGGTTTTTGGGGGCAGTTGTGTTAAAAGGAAAGGGGGGTGGGGGTTTTTTAAAGGACCGTGGGGGTTTTTTGGGTGTTTTAAAAGGCCCCCGTGAGGGGGGGTTTTAAAGTTAAAACGGGGGGGGTGTTTTTAAAGGGTAACTGGTAGGTGAGGGTGTCTTAAAGGAACCGTGGAGGGAATTTCCCCTTTAAAGGTCCCCGTTGGCGGCTTAAAAGGACCTGTGGGGGAGTGCAAAAAGGGGGTTTTAAAAAACCCCCGGGGGGTGGAGTGAGGGTGTTCAGTTGCACCTGTGGTTGAGGAGTTTTTTAAAGGCCCCCGGTGGGCGAGGGTTTTTAAAAGGTACCCGTGGAGTGAGTGGGCTTTTGGAGGTGGGGTGGTCTTTAAAGGCACCGTGGGGAGTGGGGAGGTGCCCCAAAAGGGGCACCTGTGGGTGAGGGGGGTTTTAAAAAGGGGGGTTCTGGTGGAGGGGGGGTGGGTCTTTAAAAACTGTGGAGTGAGTTTTCCTTAAAGGGTACCTTGAAAAGGGGAAAAAATTTTAAAGGGTAACTTGGAGGTGAGTTAAGTCCTTTAAAGGCACCGGAGTGGGGGGTTTTTAAAGGCACCTGTGGGGGTTTTTTAAAGGGCCCTGTGGAGGGGGATTTTCTGGCCCCCGGATGGGGAGGTGGTTTTTAAAGGAATTTGGTGAGGGGTTTTCTTTAAAGGCCCCCTGGTGTTTAAAGGCGGGAGGTGTCTTTAAAGGCCCCCGGTGAGGGAGTGGCTCAAGCTTTGGGGTCGAGGGGTGTTTTAAAAATTCCGTGGAGGGGTTAAAATTTGCACCCAAAAAATTTGAGTGGGCCCTTAAAACCCCTGGGGTACCCAAAGGAGTGGAGTGGGTGCCTTTGGGAAAGGCCCCGGTGAGTGGGGGTGTCCCAGTTGCACCTGGGGAGGGGGGTTTCCAAAGGCCCCCGGGGTGGGGGGCAAGGGAGGCCCCCTTAAAAGCCCCTGTGGAGTGGGGTTTAAAAAAGGACCTGTGTGAGGGGGTTTTTGGGCCCCCGTGGGGAAAGCGTCCCCCTTAAAGGCACTGGTGAGGGGAGGTTCAAAAAAGGACCTGGGGGTTTGTGGAGTCGAGGGGGCTTAAATAAAAAGGGAGTGTCTTTAAAGGCAGGGGGTGTGGAGGTTTTAAAAGGTTTACCTTTGGAGTGGGAGGTTCTTAAAGGTACCTGTGTGGGTGAGGTGTTTTAAAGGATGTGTGAGGGGGGTTTTTTTATGGGCACCCGTGGGGGCGGAGTGCTTTTGGGGGGGAGGTGAGTGTGCGGAGGGGGGTGTCTTTAAAGGCCCCTTTGGGAGTGGGGGTGTCTTAAAGGTACCTGTGGGGAGTGAGTGCTTTAAAGGACCCGGGAGTGGGGGTTTTTAAAGGAACCTTTTTGAGGGGAGGGGGTTTTTAAAAAGGTCCCCTGTGTGAGGAGTGTTCCCTAAGGCACCTGTGGGGGTGGAGTGTTTTTAAAAGGACCTGTGTGGGGTTTTTAAAAGGGTCCCCTGGGGTGCAAAACCGTTGGACAATTTGTCGTAGTGACCTCCTGCTAGTTGGGTGAGTCAATCCATTTTGTCAGTTGAAACCAACGTAACTAAACTTCACGCCGATACAACGTTATTCTAACTTGGAATTAATAAAATTGATGTATTTCTTTATTTCTACACCTTATCGACGCGAACTCACGTGCCGAAATACAGCATCCGGCTTCAATTTCACATGCATTGATCGTAATCAAACTTGTTTCAATGTAATCAAGTCGAAAATCGCGTATAAATATAAATCCCTAAATCTAATTTCTACAAATCGTCCACGTGAACTTACGTGCTGAAATATAGCAACTGGATCTAATTTCATGCACATTAGTCGTATTTGAACTCATTTCAACGTAATCAAGTCGAAAATCCCGTATAAATATCAATTTCTTCGAATCCCTAATTTCTACAAACGTCCGCGTGAACTCACGTGCTTCACTAGTCCATCGTATATTTCCCATGCCTATTCACTATGGGACATGGAGAAACCACTATCAGCTGTCCATCGTATCACAGAATAGGAATACATAACAAATTTTCGTTGTAAACGTAATTTCGAGCATTTTGCAGCTCCATATCCAAAGGCCTCTCATGACAACATTTTTCGGCCGATTACCATGAAATTCGTTTTATAACTAAATCTCAAGGTATAAAAGCAGCATATCAAAGTGAAACATTATCTGATGAAAAGTCTTTGAGTTGGAGATGTCCAAAGTAGCGCAAAATAGCGTTATATCGCAAAATACGCTATTTTAGTGGTTTTACGCGATTTTGATGACGTCATCACAGCACCCAAATAGGCTCAAACCAACTTCCCATATAGCCTATCACACAATTCCGTCTTAGTACAACATATTTTGACCGGTCTCAGCTCAAGATAAGTCGCAGTTCTTGACATCTCACTCGTTTAAATTTTGTCCTATACAGTAATTTGGAAATCGATTTTTCACCGTACCTTAGAAAATCGAGTATATCTCGATGAAAAATCAAGATAGCCCAATGATCCATATGATTTTCTGAAAGCTCTTTAAATTTGCTAAAAATCATTCAGAAAAATCAGAGAGCTATCTCCTTTCCTTCTTGGTGAAAAATGCGCACAAAGATGGCCTATTTTCGTTAAAAAAGCAAGAAAATTTCGCTAAGTTGATGACGTCATAGTGACGTGATAATGACGTCACCAGAACTTCTCTTATAGCCTATAACACTTTCCTATCTTAGATCAACAAAACCTGACCTCGATCATGGCTCTACCATTTCCCGTTCTTGAAGGTGCAGTCCGGGATATCGGCAAAAAAATAAAATTCCTAAATTTCCGCTCAAGTCATTAGTATGATGGCCAACATTAATCCTACAAACGGAATTCGAGTGAAAATAATTGTATCATCGTCTAATTGGCCACTGAAGTTCGCGCGTGTGATCCTTGAGCAGCATCCGCCCGCTACACTCAGCTTACATTTCATGTATTTGCGTGTAGTTTTGTTGTTATTTTACCACTCTCCATTGTTTGTTGTTTTATCTGTTTTGTTTTCAGTCCTTACACAAACATGTGGGTGTGGGGAGAAGCTACGTGCCTTGCCTGGCTTAATACGGTGGAAGTCCTTGCTGTACGGCTTGTTAAACAAGGAACTAAAACCGTAGGGCTCCGTACAGGCTTCGCTCTGCACCTTCTGGTAATATGTTGCGATATACATGCCTCTTGTTGTAATATACACCGAGCCTAGTGTTTGTTTAAGAGACTTCTCTGGCATTCACAAAGCTCGAGAGACTGTGGGATATGCTGAAGGGATAGGAAGTAGTTCTGCGTCATTAGATCAGTAATGAGCTAATGGTCGTAATGACCTTCCAAAGCACAAGGAAATATTTCCTGTGTGCTGGCAGTATATATGCAACTTATGTCCATGTGGGTGTGGGGAGAAGCTACGTGCCTTGCCTGGCTTAATACGGTGGAAGTCCTTGCTGTACGGCTTGTTAAACAAGGAACTAAAACCGTAGGGCTCCGTACAGGCTTCGCTCTGCACCTTCTGGTAATATGTTGCGATATACATGCCTCTTGTTGTAATATACACCGAGCCTAGTGTTTGTTTAAGAGACTTCTCTGGCATTCACAAAGCTCGAGAGACTGTGGGATATGCTGAAGGGATAGGAAGTAGTTCTGCGTCATTAGATCAGTAATGAGCTAATGGTCGTAATGACCTTCAAAGCACAAGGAAATATTTCCTGTGTGCTGGCAGTATATATGCAACTTATGTCCATGTGGGTGTGGGGAGAAGCTACGTGCCTTGCCTGGCTTAATACGGTGGAAGTCCTTGCTGTACGGCTTGTTAAACAAGGAACTAAAACCGTAGGGCTCCGTACAGGCTTCGCTCTGCACCTTCTGGTAATATGTTGCGATATACATGCCTCTTGTTGTAATATACACCGAGCCTAGTGTTTGTTTAAGAGACTTCTCTGGCATTCACAAAGCTCGAGAGACTGTGGGATATGCTGAAGGGATAGGAAGTAGTTCTGCGTCATTAGATCAGTAATGAGCTAATGGTCGTAATGACCTTCCAAAGCACAAGGAAATATTTCCTGTGTGCTGGCAGTATATATGCAACTTATGTCCATGTGGGTGTGGGGAGAAGCTACGTGCCTTGCCTAGCTTAATGTGGTGGATGTCCTTGCTGTACGGTGTGTTAAACAAGGAACTAAAAATGTAGGGCTCCCTAACGTACAGGGGTCGCTCTGCACCTTCTGGTAATATGTTGCGATATACATGCCTCTTGTTGTAATATACACCGAGCCTAGTGTTTGTTTAAGAGACTTCTCTGGCATTCACAAAGCTCGAGAGACTGTGGGATATGCTGAAGGGATAGGAAGTAGTTCTGCGTCATTAGATCAGTAATGAGCTAATGGTCGTAATGACCTTCCAAAGCACAAGGAAATATTTCCTGTGTGCTGGCAGTATATATGCAACTTATGTCCATGTGGGTGTGGGGAGAAGCTACGTGCCTTGCCTGGCTTAATACGGTGGAAGTCCTTGCTGTACGGCTTGTTAAACAAGGAACTAAAACCGTAGGGCTCCGTACAGGCTTCGCTCTGCACCTTCTGGTAATATGTTG
The DNA here is from genome assembly GCA_011033025.1 of Beroe forskalii. Lineage (NCBI taxonomy): Eukaryota > Metazoa > Ctenophora > Nuda > Beroida > Beroidae > Beroe > Beroe forskalii. Next base: position 275,071 of record WFMF01000073.1, on the reverse strand, counting down.
CGATATACATGCCTCTTGTTGTAATATACACCGAGCCTAGTGTTTGTTTAAGAGACTTCTCTGGCATTCACAAAGCTCGAGAGACTGTGGGATATGCTGAAGGGATAGGAAGTAGTTCTGCGTCATTAGATCAGTAATGAGCTAATGGTCGTAATGACCTTCCAAAGCACAAGGAAATATTTCCTGTGTGCTGGCAGTATATATGCAACTTATGTCCATGTGGGTGTGGGGAGAAGCTACGTGCCTTGCCTGGCTTAATACGGTGGAAGTCCTTGCTGTACGGCTTGTTAAACAAGGAACTAAAACCGTAGGGCTCCGTACAGGCTTCGCTCTGCACCTTCTGGTAATATGTTGCGATATACATGCCTCTTGTTGTAATATACACCGAGCCTAGTGTTTGTTTAAGAGACTTCTCTGGCATTCACAAAGCTCGAGAGACTGTGGGATATGCTGAAGGGATAGGAAGTAGTTCTGCGTCATTAGATCAGTAATGAGCTAATGGTCGTAATGACCTTCAAAGCACAAGGAAATATTTCCTGTGTGCTGGCAGTATATATGCAACTTATGTCCATGTGGGTGTGGGAGAAGCTACGTGCCTTGCCTGGCTTAATACGGTGGAAGTCCTTGCTGTACGGCTTGTTAAACAAGGAACTAAAACCGTAGGGCTCCGTACAGGCTTCGCTCTGCACCTTCTGGTAATATGTTGCGATATACATGCCTCTTGTTGTAATAGGACAGTTGTGTGATTATTGGTTACTTGTTCCATGCAATTTACTAACTTTCACATGTCACTAATTAAAACCCAATGTGAGCTATGAAGTATTTCAGGCAATTTTCCCGAACTTCTTTTTGTTACCTACTGCTCTTATTCACATATTTACCCAATGTTTTCCCGTTTCTCAATCATTTATGAAATTATATCTTTGCCAACTGCTCTTTTAAATCTAAATTCAAGTAAATGGCTATCCTTTTTCAGTCAAATTTGCCACAGTTCAGCCATAAGTCATTCAGCACTTCAAAAGCCTCTGAATGTACATGTCTACTGTGTATAACAGTCTATCGTGATACCCAATAGCTCAAATTCGGTAAAATTTGAATCTGGATTGCACTGCCCTGAAACAAGACTTATCGAGATTTTCTGATAGCAGGTTATTCAGTCACTTAAACACCGGTCCGTTGACCGTTATTAAAGCTTGACTACAATCAGAGCAGTATTCTGATGTCTTCTGACACTTGACAGTATTACTGTTTTATTAGGAAAGCTTTATTGTAATCCATTGTTATATTTACTGTGCCCATACCTGATACGAGGTAAATCAAAGCATATCAATATAAGTACATATTTAGTTACTAACCAGCCTGATCAGAACTTTGATTTTGCCGTATTTGAATTCGATACTATTCTGGAAGCAAAAAGACTGGTCTACCATACATTTGTCATTTCACCGTTCACTGGAGCTACCTCTGACAACAGTCTGCTATCTGACTATTGATCAGTCAATCATGATAACAGTCTAGTGCCTCATTGCCTCATTAAACTCCCTAGCTATGACTCAATAACTTGATATTTGGCGTACTGGCTGACATCTCATGTAAATTAACAGCTTTTGACACCAAACTGTTATGACTGTGGTGCTAAAACAAAGATATATTGTTAAGACTGTGACTCAATACTGTAGTGCTACCAATTATCAGTGTGCTGCTCAATCTTCCAATGTCAGTTAGCATAACTGACCCTGATTGTGTTGCTGTTGCAATGTAATTCGTATTGCGCGTCATGCCGGGACGCTGCTCAAGCGTCTGTGGGTGTAATTTGATACGCTAATTTTAGCATGATCTAATTAGTTCCGATATGCGAGACCCCACTACATGTTGTTTATTCACGCCCTACTACCGATTTAGCTAAAGTTGTAAATATCCCGGACTGCACCTTTGAGATCTCGGCTTTGTAAGTTGGGTCCCGAATTATCAGCTCTTATATATTATTATTATTTTCCCAAAACCAAAAAGGATTTGGTTGTGATGGTCCGCGGCGGTTTCAAGGCGTTCTTTACTGTAAAACCCATGATATGAGAAAGAACGCGACGGTTAAAACTGCTGCAACGTCACTTCAAATGTACAGCATTCACGTAACAAAATGCATCAAAAAGTGCCGTTGCGGCAGTTTTAACCGTCACGTTCTTTCTCATATCATGGGTTTTACAGTAAAGAACGCCTTGAAACCGCCGCGGACCATCACAACCAAATCCTTTTTGGTTTTGGGAAAAAATATCACCCTTTTTCTGTACCGAGATATTGAAATTTGGCGCCAAATCGCGCGTAAAAATTCGCGTTACCTAGCACTAATGATGACGTCACAATTACGTCATTAAATTGGATAAGCTATCTGAGACCCATTCATTAACACAATTGGGACTATGACCGACAACATATCCAAAGATGAAGTTCTGGGGTGGTCCTGTTCTCTCTCCACTAGCTTCACAAGTTTTGTCACTTTTTGAGATTTTTTTCGTGTCAAAGTGTTTCAAACAATCGCATTTATCTCAATGATGCCGGGAAGCCCAGAACTTTTCGACCACATTGTTGAAAAGTACATTAAATTTCCTTTCTGCAGTATGTCATGCATTTTTTCCTATCTCGAAAGCTTCATACCGAAAAATTGCGTTGAAAAAGGCCTATTTTTGGGAAAATCGACATTTGAATTTCGTAGTTTTGTGACGTCATTATGACGTCATTAACGTGACGTAAAATAGTTTTCAAGGTCACTATTCGCAAGTTCTATCTTCCTACTTTCCAACGCTGGGTCGATGAGCTCTGTATCTTTTATGGCTCCCGAGATATAGCCGTTTAAATAGGGTATACTTCTTTCATTAAAAAAGTCTCTCGATATGTATATATATACCTATATCTATATGTCTATATCACCACCAAAACCGTTGGACGGTTGGTCTAGTAACCCCCCGCTGGTTTCGATGTGATCAGCCCATTTTGTCTCTTTTCAGGTTCTGTTGTCACATCCAAACCCGCGGGGGTTACTAGACCAACCGTCCAACGGTTTTGGTGGTGATATCTTGACATATGTATGTAGTTTGAACTCATGTTACTTGCCAAAAGGCAGTTTGGACCCACATAACTTGCCCTCACGTAGTCCGAACCCACGTTACTAGCCCACACGCAAGTCTAACCCACGTAACTCACCCTGAAGAAGTCCCAAACTACGTTATTCTAACTTGGAATTACTAGAATTGATATATTTCTTAATTTCTACAAATCGCCCACGTGAACTCACGTGCTGAAATATAGCAACCAGATCTACTTTCACGTGCATTAGTCGTATTTGAACTCATTTCAACGTAACCAAGTCGAAAATCCCGTGTAAATATCAATTTCTTCAAATCCCCTAATTTCTACAAAACGTCCGCGTGAACTCACATGCTTCACTAGTGCATCGTATATTTCCCCGTTATTCGGACCCCCGTTATTCGGACCCACATAATCCGATGAAAACTCTATGAGTTGGAGATGTAAAAGTAGCGCAAAATAGCGTTCTATCACAAAATACGCTATTTTAGTGGTTTTACGCGATTTTGATGACGTCATCACAGCACCCAAATAAGATCAAACCAACTTCCCATATAGCCTATAGGACAATTCCGCCTTAGTACAACATACTTTGACCGGTCTCATCTCAAGATAAATTGCAGTTCTTGACATATCACTCGTTTAAGTTTTGTCCTATAATTTGGAAATCGATTTTTCCACCTTACCTTAGAAAATCGCGTATATCTCGATGAAAAATCGAGATAGCCCAATGATCCATATGATTTTCTGAAAGCTCTTTAAATTTCCAACTAACGATTTTCCAACATTTTTGAGCTATCTCCTTTCCTTCTTGGTGAAAAATGCGCTCGAAAATGGCCTATTTTCGCTAGAAAAGCAATAAAATTTCGCTAAGTTGATGACGTCATAGTGACGTGAAAATGACGTCACCAGAACTTCTCTTACCCTTTGGCCACATGCACTGAAAACCGCGCGGGATTCCCGAGCGGAATTCCGTATTTAAAATCCCGGAAAATGGGGTTAGTTGCTACATGCCCAGAATTACGAATTTCAGTGTGCGTGGATTCACGGATACTTTTATGGTATAATAGTTTAATGGTTTATTAATGAGACCATGTATCTACACAGTGTCCGTTGATGGATCAATACCACAGTACCTAGGTGTTGTGAAACTTATCTATCGTTATGTAAACACTAAACAGTAATTGTAGTGTTTGTATAACAATTCGGACCAAAAAATTACAGGGCCCGTAGTTCGTATTTTTGAGTTGGGTGGCTGGGCGAGCGAAGCAAGCCCAAGAACAGGGGCAAAGCCCCTGGCGGGGGGCTTAGGCCCCCGGAAAATCATTAATTTTTATCTAATGCCTCAAAGCGATCATCGGACTATACTTCAGCTGCATTTATAATTGGCGCCGTGCTCGGCCAACCCATTGCCTAGTGCCTATCACGTGATCTCCTTTGAGTAAGATGACAAATGTACCAATCAGACGGTTGATCTAACGTTAGGAACGTCACATTTAACCGTCTGATTGGTTTAATGGGTATTGAGTCATAATAGTCGAGTTTTCGAGTCAATTTATGTAACCTGACTCGAAGACTTGACTCGACTTTTGGACTAAACCACTTGACTTGCCAACTTAACGTGATAATCATGATCAGTGATAATAGTCTTAGTAGAGTGGCCAAGGTCAGTTTAATCAACCAGGCCAGTGGCAGCCACATGGCAGATCAGAGATACTTCCCTATACACAAGGCTAAGCTATAAGGCCAAGAGTATGAACTCCTGGGTTGTCAGGCCACCCAACTTCCGGGGATATCCTGGGCTGAGAGCAGTTCGCCAATCCAGGACCCCACAGGTCCGGCGAGCGGCCAACGCCTACACCCGGTGATCACTCACCTTAATTTGACCAGGCCACTAGCGATTCGAATCGGCCATTCAACGAGAATAAGCCTACCGAATCGACTCTGCCGATCGATTGATCGGATCAATCCGGACAATGTCAGCGATACGTCAGATGTGTGTCAGTTGTACGTCAGACTGGTGTCAGCGATAAGTCAGAATGGAATTGGCAATATGTCAGGCTTGTGTCAGTGATACGTCAGACTGGTGTCAGTGACACGACAGACTGGTATCAGTGACACGACAGACTGGTGTCAATGAAACTTCAAACTGGTGTCAGTGACTCAGTGATACTACAGACTAGTGGCAGTGATAAGTCAGACTGGTGTCATTGATACGTCAGACTGGTGTCAGTGGATCACTGACACCAATCTGACATATCGCTGACATACGTGACACCAGTCTAACGTATCACTGACACCAGTCTAACGTTTCACTGACACCAGTCTGAAGTATCACTGACACCAGTCTGCCGTATCACTGACACCAGTCTGTCGTGTCACTGACACCAGTCTGACGTATCACTGACACCAGCCTGACATATTGCCAATTCCATTCTGACTTATCACTGACACCAGTCTGACGTACAACTGACAGTGACACCAGCCTGACGTATCATAGACACCAGTGTGACGTATCACTAATGAACGTCTGGCGTATCACTGACAGCAGTCTGGAGTATCAATGACACCAGTCTGACGTACCACTGACACAGGTCTGACGTATCACTGACACCAGTGTCCAGTCTGACGTATCACCAGTCTGAATTATCACTTACACCAGTCTGTAGTAGCACTGCTGAAAGTCTGACGAATCACTGACACCAGTCTGACGTACCACTGACGTCTGACACCAGTCTGGCGTATCACTGACAAAAATCTGAGGTATCACTGATAGTTGATAGTTGATACCAGCTTGATGTATCACTGACAGTGACACCAGTCTGACGTTTCATTGACACAATTTTGATGTATCGCGGACACCAGCCTGACGTACCAATGACATTGACAATGGTACGTCAGGTTGGTGTCATTGATACCTGACGTACGACTGACAGTGGTACGTCAGGTTGGTGTCAGCAATGCATCAAACTAGTGTCAGTGATACGTCAGACTGGTGTCAGTGATACGTCAGGCTGTTGTCACTGATACTACAAACTGGTGTCAGTGATAAGTCAGACTGGTGTCAGTGATACGTCAGACTGGACACTGTTGTCAGTGATACGTCAGACCTGTGTCAGTCATACGCCAAACTGCTGTCAGCCATACGTCAGAATTTCATTAATGATACGTCACACTGGTATCAGTGATACGTCAGACAAGTGTCAGTGATACGTTAGACTGGGGCCACAACGCGTACTTGCGCACAAAGTACTGACACTGTCAGCTATACGTTAGACTGGTGTCAGTGGTAGGTCAAACTAGTGTCAGTGATACGTTAGACTGGTGTCAGCGATACGTTAGACTGGTGTCAGTGATACGTTAGACTGGTGTCAGAGATACGTCAGACTGGTGTCACGTATGTCAGCGATACGTCAGATTGGTGTCAGTGATACGTCATGACCTGCCTATCGGCCCATAACTTGCCTATGGGCCCATAACGGCATAACCTGCCTATGGGCTTTTATAAATTATGTACCTAGGGGTCTATAATAGGTAGTTAATGACTAAATAGTAATGCTAACAGTAGCATCAGCACGTATGCGTCGATCCTTGCATTCTCAAAATTTCTCACTAAAATTCAAAGTCACAGATTCTCAGTGTCCAAACGTGAACCATTGTCTCATTGTATTGCGAGCAAGAGAAGCTAGCATGAAAGTGTATTCCAGTGTTTGTGTAGGTAACCAATTATAGTGTAATGCGATAATAGGTTGATCGTGTAATGGTATAATCAGCGGAAACCATTGAACTTCCTAATGCGGAATTCCGTTCAGAATCTCGAATCTCGTGTTCCAAAACACGAGATTCGGAATTCGGAATTTGACCGGTTTTTTGCTCGGGAATCCCGAAAAATCGCAGTTTGGCACCAAAATGAGGGATTCCCGAACTTCAAAATGCGGGAATCCCGGGCATGTGGCCTTAGTGTTATAGCCTATAACATTTTCCCATCTTATATCAACAAAACCTGACCTCGATCATGGCTCTACCATTTCCCGTTCTTGACATCTCGGCTTTCCAAATTTGCTCCCAATTATCATGATATGGATATTATATCTTATTATATCTTATATCACCCTGTGACACTCAAATCTCTAACTTATACCCCTGGCCAGTTTTTTTTTTATTCCGCGGGGGGTTACCTCCCTGGCCAGGGAGGGAATGTATATTATATATGGTCGTAACCCTATTTAACAAGAACACCCTCGATTTTGGCAATATTCAAGTTGTAATAACTCGGCCATTTTTCATCCGATTGACCTGAAATTTTGACAGTTGCATCTTTGACCTCTAAACAAGCAATGTTCAAATTTTAGTGCGATTTCGGCAACGGGAACTTACTCAAATTTCAACGTGAAATATAGCGAATCCATGAAAACATATAGTTGGGGGCTGGCAAGCAAAGTTACATAAACTCACTTCCAATGTCCGGAAGTTCGTTTACTGTAAGGATCGCCGTCCAATGCTCGCCCTCGGACCCTTCGGGTCCTCGGGCTCGCGGCTCGGGCCTTCGGCCCTCGCACTGTTAGGACCGCCGTCCAATGCTCGCCCTCGGGCCCTTCGGGCCCTCGGGCTCGCAAACCGCCGCGGGGGGCTTGCCAGCCCCTAGCCTGATACACCCTGTGACACCAAATTCTCTAACCTATACCCCTGGCCAGAAACTTCTCTCAAATTTTTATTTTTTCTTATGCAGGAGGTCACCGCCCTGGCCAGGGCGGGAATACACCCTGTGACACCAAATTCTCTCTTATATACCCTGGCCAGAAACGTCTCTCAAATTTTTATTTTTTCTTATGCAGGAGGTCACCGCCCTGGCCAGGGCGGGAATTATTATTATTGTTATACACCCTGTGACACCAAATTCTCTCTTATATACCCTGGCCAGAAACTTCTCTCAAATTTTTATTTTTTCTTATGCAGGAGGTCACCGCCCTGGCCAGGGCGGGAATTTGGGCTCCCCATACTAACTTGGGCTCCCTCATAGTCAAACTAACTCGGGTCCCCTATACTAACTCGTGCTTCCCCTTGATAGTTGGACTCCCCCATACTAACTCGGGCTCCCCATACTAGTAACTCAGGCTCCCCCATACCAACTCAGGCTCCCCCATACTGTTCAGGCTCCCTGATACAAACTTGGGCTCCCCCGTACTGTCTGGGCTCCCTAATACCAACTTGGGCTTCCTCATACCAATGTGGGTTCCAGAGGCGTGCCGTGGGGGTGTTGGGGTGTCCATGTACACCCCGCTAAAATTAAGAAAATCAAATTTTATTTTTATCATTTTCGTGATCGCACGCGCGATCATTGCCCTAGCGTCCATCGCTGAATGCCCCGTTTAGTCAACGTTGCGCCGCGCATTTTGTCATTTATCTTACAGCTCCCTGATACAAACTTGGGCTCCCCCGTACTGTCTGGGCTCCCTAATACCAACTTGGGCTTCCTCATACCAATGTGGGTTCCAGAGGCGTGCCGTGGGGGTGTTGGGGTGTCCATGTACACCCCGCTAAAATTAAGAAAATCAAATTTTATTTTTATCATTTTCGTGATCGCACGCGCGATCATTGCCCTAGCGTCCATCGCTGAATGCCCCGTTTAGTCAACGTTGCGCCGCGCATTTTGTCATTTATCTTACTGAATTCTCCTCCGCAAAACTAGCGCGCGCAATTGTTGCGCGCGCTGCGCGTCGTAAAACTCTCATACACCCCGTACTACTGTAAAATTGCAATCTCCCTAGGCGTGCCGTGAAATCGGGGTGCCTACTGTATTTTAATTGCGCGGGGGTGCCCGTGACACCCCGATTTTCAGTTTCGCGCATTCAGTTTGCAGTGCACACGTACCATTTCCAACATTGTCTTTTAGATTTCGCAGTCACTTTTTACTCGTCTCGAATGTTTTGCGACTGATTTTTTCTTTCTTGTGACGGATTTCTAAGATTCAAGACGGAACAATCAACAAATATAGTGACAAATAAGTTTTAATTAACATATTAATTGTTGATTTTTCCCGTTTTCTCCGACGTAGGTACCTGTGTTCTGATGTTCAAGTGTTCTTGATCTAATGATCCGATGTATCTGTGACCCAAGATGTAGTGCTCTAATGTTTCAGTGTTCTCGATCTAATGATCCGACGTACCTGTGTTCCATGATGTAATGATCCGATGTTCCAGTGTTCTCGATCTAATGATCCGATGTACCTGTGTCCCATAATCTTGTGTTGTGACGTTCCAGTGTTCTCGATCCAGTGATCCGATGTAAATGTGTCCAATGATCTCATGTAGAAGTGTTATACCTACGTCCTTGTATTCGCGATCTTTGAATAATGAATTTCGTACATCAACATGATATGAGCATTTAAAATTTTGCAAAAAATACAACTTTTGAAACATAGTATAATTTGTAAAAAGAGACTTGTTTTAGGCACTTTTTGAGTGCTTCTTTCAGCTATTTTCCAGAGGTTTCGCCTGCGGCATAGCCTCGGTTGGGGGCCCGCCCCCAAACCCCTGAGTCAGTCGGTACCGTACACCCCAAATATGCTGACTAGACCCTCCACGGCACGCCTCTGGTGGGTTCCTCCATACCAACTCAGGCTCCCCCATACTGCTCGCCCCCCCCCCCCCCCCCCCGGTACAAACTTGGGCTCCCCCGTACTGTCTGGGCTCCCTCATACCAACTTGGGTTTCCTCATAAAAATTTGGGCTCCCCATACCAACTCAGGCTCCCACATACTGCTTGGGCTCCCCAATACAAACTTTGGCTCCAGAGTCCAGCTCCCCCGTACTGTCTGGGCTCCCTCATACCAACTTGGGATTCCCCATACCATTAATATTATGGGCTCGCCCGTACTAACTCGAGCTCCCCATACTAACTCGGGTTCTCCCATGCTAACTCGGGTTCCCCCATACCAATTTGGGCTCCCCCATACTAACTCGGGCTCCCCCATACTCACTCGGGCTCCCCCATACTGTTCGGGCTCCCCTGTTCTAAGTGGCGCTCCCTCATACTGTCTAGAAATGAGTCGAGTCGGCTATGGGCAACACCATGTATACATGTATAGAGGTCAGCCATGGAAAATCGGATGAGCCCTAGATAATAGATTAAGAGAAGAGCTGTTTAGGGGAGTCCGTGATTAGAAGTGATCCCAGGTTTCATCCATAGGTAGCCTTTTCCTATCAGATAGAATTCACCATCACCTCTTAGTTTCATGTCAGCTTTCTGTCATACCATCAACTCTTCCATCTTCCTGTCTCCTGGATTCAAGGTTGAAGTCTGCCTAGGAAGAATACAGGCTGCAGAGTCGTTGGGTGCTGGATGCCTGGATGGTGAATAGCTGCTTGAAGTATGAAAGGAAATGAAGGTGAAACATGCATAGATCTGTGATTAAGGAGCTACGTGGTGATAGCTGTTTAATGGTTGTCTATTCCCACAGAGCTTCATCATATTGTAGATTCCAAGAGCTCTAATTAACACTTTTGTGGAAAGGATTAATCAGCATGACTTGTAGACATGTAAGGTGCCCAGGTCTCTGCCAGAACAGATGATTGATTGAGTGTCTGGGTATTTATAGACTGTAAATCTCAGCAAGGGATAAGTAGGGTCTAAACTCTAATCATATCCTCTTGGCACTAGCTTAAAACCCATATCCAGTAGAGCAGTAGAGGCATCAGCAACAAGCTACATGGTATTTCTCCTGCTTTTGCTGGGAGTGGCTCTTTAAACTTTTAAACAGCTGTAAACATATGGAGAGATCTTGGATAATATGGGTTATCAGCTGTATCCCCACTGTGATGATCCTGGCTCTGCAACCAGTTCTGACAAGATATCATACAGTATCCAATAGTTTCCATTCTTCCAGTGAGAGATGGTTTTATGGTGACTGCACCTCAGGCAATCAAAAAGAGCTTCATTCATATTTCCAGGGATTATGGTGATTTTGGTTATTATTATTGTTACCATAACCTTACGATGTTGGAAGCAGAAGGTTCCTCGCATCAAAATACACCGCCTAAATGGCCCTATGTTTCGCATAGTCATATGGGCGACAAACGGCCAAAGTAGTGAACAACAAAATCATTGAAGAAAGTGTTTTGGGGCGTTTCTGAGGTGTTCTACCCCTACTAAGCGTAGGATGCTACCCTAGAAAATCGTTGGTCTCGTTTCTCTAGGACCTTCCTGTGCCGAGATACAAAAATTCGACTTTCGCGAACCAAAAAGGGCGCGGCGGCAGGCTAAGAAATTGACCAATCGATCTGAAATTTTGAACAAGTCATTTTTTCATGCAACCTCACATTTTGGTTGCTATGACTTTATTTTTTGAAGATATGAGGGCTGGTGGATCACCCTAGAGAGGAGTGTTTAGCAAATAGCAAAATATTCTAGATACTTCTATCTTAATGCAAGTCTGACACCACTTCACCTCTGACACCTCTTCATTCTGGCACCACTTCATCCCTGACACCACTTCATCCCTGACACCTCTCCAATTCTCAATCCTCAAACTGATAACTCGAATATCCCACCTTGATGATGTCTAGAGGGTCTGGGACTGTCTCCTTGGTGTCTGTTGAAGAGGTAGACTCTGCATCAGGTTCAGTGGCACTGTCTGTCTCTGCAGCATTTCCTGGTAAAGGAATCAGGATTATTTATTTCATTATCAATAAAAGCTAAAATTGACTCAGTCTTGGCTTCATTACTCATTAATCATTATATGAATGGTGAATCGGGGTCCTCGAATAAAACGAACAAATGAAGCCAAAATTCCGCCCTCACACGGCCTCCTGTTCAAGTGTTTACCCACCGTTCTGCACTGGAGGTGGAGCAGCAGCAGCCCCGTTCTCCTGTCTCCTCCTATCTTGTTGGGGAGGGAAGGAGATATTCACACTGTGCTCTGAAGTCAGCTTCCTCACGTTGTGTCCCTGGGGTCCTATCACGTCACGGTGGAACTGACGAGCTATCTCCACGTGCACTTCAACCTGGGGGAGGGGGAGGATATTAGGAGGGATATTGGGGGGAGGAGGAATGTATTAGGAGGGAAGTCTAGTCTAGAAGTTAGAATCGAATAAGTAATCTGACATGGATAAATTTCAGAAAAACGATGTATCCATCGCATTGACGAATAGTAGACCTAGGAGACTCAAATTGTCACTATTCCTTGAAAGAAACAAGTTCTCCCCAGACATATCCCTCACCTGAGCCTTAAGGTCCTCGATCATGACCTCCATCTTCTGCTTAAACTCTTCCACGCAGGTTTTAGGTCCTGATATCCTGATGGAGTTGGAGGAGGGCCGGGGCACGATCTTAATGCCACCCAGCTCGTTTGTCATCAGGTCGATCGTCTGAAACAGAGGAGTGTCAGGTTTTTGGGATACTCATCTGTGAGAGGGACTTTGGCTTTTGAGGGTGGTATTTTAAAGTTTGAAGAGATGAATGATGATTGATGGTGAGAGTTAAAAGGATCAATATCAGCTGAAACAGGGTACCGATAATCATATATGTGAGGGATCATTTCATATTTCCAACTCACAGATCGACTGGTGACTTTCTTGAAGTACTCTGGTTCGATGTTTATCTCAGCCTCAGCAGTGTTTTCCAGTTCCTTGATACTTTGTCTCAGGTTTTCAGCAGCCTTCTCTACCTGGAATTTGGAGAAATGTGAGCAACTAAAGAAGGAAAAAGGGGAGAGTCTGAGACCAACTATTATCCATGGCGTATAGTTACCCACAGATTATTTGAAATTGACCCATCAGCGCGTGAATTGGCAGTTAATTCGCAGACTGATTGGTCGATGTCCTGATGATTTTGAATCACTTACCTGTTCCTGTCTTCCCATGATGGTGATGGTATCCTGATCCTTATCTTCAGGTCGAGGGAAGGCGTAGTTCACTCCAAACTCCTTCTTCAGCTTCTGAACGTTGGCTCCCTTCTTTCCGATCAGGAAGCGGTGGTAGTCTGATTTAGCTGTAACCTGTGGAGAGAAGGAGGAGTGTTAAATTGACATCATAAGATAAATAAGAATTAATAAAAAGTAAGGATTAGACTGGAAGATGGCTCCCAAAGCTGATAAATCGGATTTATTAATCGTAGAAAACGATTGAGAATATCGATTAAATCTCATGAATAACTCAAAACTCACCTCCACGCAGTAGCTTTCCATTTCCTTCTCGTGAGCCAGAGAGATGAGTTTATCCTTAGCTTTCAGCACATCTGCCTTCTCTCCTGAAACCAGGTCCGTTAATACACGATAACACGATGGAACAATGAACACTTATATAAATTTCTGACTTAAAACTTGAATAATAATGTAGGAACTTCATAACAATTTCTAAATTCTACTCATTTCTCTCCCCTAATGGTGATCTTATCGCAGGGATTGTCAGCTGAAGGGAAGCTGACTTGCACTCCTCCGGACTCATCAATGATAGCTCTGATTATCCGGCCCTTGGCTCCGATCAGAGTGTTGTGGAGCTTTGGGGTCGATGTGGATCTCCTCCTCGTGGATATCTGGAGAAGAGGGTGAGTTAGAATAATGGAAGAGGAGGAGATAGGAGAATTATAAGACGGTGAGTTTATGAAATTGTGTTTGTTTGTGGGTTTGGGGGGTTGAAATGGAATAGTTTAATAAACTTTAGTTTCTACTATTTTACTCACTTATCGAAAACAACCAAACATGAAATAAATCTTCTGACTCAAGAAGTGTCTTTAATATAAAGATAGTTTGAGTCTAATCAAATCACAAACCTTCCAGCTCCGCCTGGATAGCAAGGAGTTTCTTCCTGGCAAGGTCAACGTCAGCCTTCTTTCCCGTGATGATGATCAGATCACTGTCAATATTCTCACTGGGCAGGTCAATCCGGGTATTCGTCTCCTCCTTCACTCTGAAGAATTGGAAGTGTTAAGATAAACCGTCATGGGTGAAATAATAAGTTGTAGTTAAAATGAGGGCAAATCAAACATGAATAGCAAGTGCCCCCATGTTTTGGGCGCACTAATATCAGTCAAGCAAGAAAGGTTTGCAGATTTGAAAAACTCATTATTTTTTTTTCAAACATTCTTCTTCAAAAATTTGATCTCCACCTCACCGCTTGATGTTAGCGCCACCCTTCCCGATGATGTATCTGTGATGATTCTTCAGGATGGGTACTTTCATAGAGAAGTTTTCTTCCACGATAATATTCAGCTGCTTCTTCAACATCTCCGACACCTGGTGTTCAATTAATGATTACATTTCAATCAATCGATATTCATCACCAAATCAATTATCTAAGACTGCATTAAAATGCTTTTGATTTTTACTGCTATAAATAAAAAGTCTAGCCGCAACAAAAATAGAAATATGAATGTGCGCAGTGCATTGAATTGTCTACAATTGTTGAGCTATAGTCAATAAAAATTAAGGGTTCCTTATCAACCAAATTACCTGTTCGACATCCTTCCTGGGTCCCCTCAGATTAACTTTATCCGCATCCCCCTTCTTCAAAGGAGCAGGAGCTCCCTTATCACTGTCTGGTTTTCTGGGAGCAGTGGGGAAGGACACCTGAACTTCTGGGTACTTGACTCGGATCTTCTGGATGTTTTCCCCCTTGGTTCCGATGAGGATCGGGTGCCACTTCTGGTCGATGATAAGCTCGACGGAAGCTTCGTTCTCGATTTTACGGGATTGTTCGAGGAGGAGTTCTTTGGCTTTGGCAACACCTTCAGGTGGACCAACGATCTCGATATCATTTGATAATCAATTCATGGTAATAGGTTTCGTTTCAACGACAGATCATAGTTTACAGCGCTGACATTCCGTATGAACAGCAAATTAACTACAAAAAACTCCACAATTCCGATATCCCGTGCCTCTAAAAATTGTGAAGTTCCTCACTCACCTCGATATCATTATCCTCATCCTGGGGTATCCTGATATTAACCCCCGTATCAGCTTTAATCTTATTGATATTAGCCCCAGCCTTCCCGATCAGATGTTTGTGAATCTTGTGATCGATCTTCAGGATTTCCCTAGATCGGGTGTTGATCAGCTCCTGAACCAGAGCTGATATCTCTTCTTTGGCTGCGTCAAATTCCTCCCCGGGAGAGTCGATGGTGATCAGGTTCCGTTCACTTTGGCAGTTGATCGTGGTTTTGGGGTATTTCTCGGAGAGCGAGCGGATGTTGTCACCCTGAGGCAAGAGGGGTTAGTTGACTCGGTATGCAAGGAATTATTTGATTGATTGAAACCACCCCCTTCCACTCGCCACTTATACGAGTAGGAGAAACAAGAAAGAGGTCCGTAAATTACAGATCTAAGGAGGTTTAACAGAGTAAGCAGGATCATTCAACCAAATAAGATATTATTCGACAAACTCACATTTTTGCCGATGACGAATTTGAGCAACCAAGCCGGACACTCTAAATCAACAGTCTTGATAGAGTTAGCCTTCTCAAAGAGTACAGACAGAGCCTGGGACAGTTTGTCTTCCAACCCAAAGAGTTTGATAGTCTGTGATCCGTCGGTCGGTATTTCCACCCAGACATCAGTGCGGTCGAAGATGTCTTGAATACCTCCGCAAAATTTCAAATTTATTCAAGGCTGCACAGTCTATTACAGTCTGTTCATTCAAATGACATCAAATCGCAGCAAACTTTATAAATTTCAGTCCAAAATTCATAATATATTGGAACTAACTATTGCCAGTTTATTGCCTCTTTAAAGCAGGTCATTGTCAGCTCATAAAACCCACCTCCGCCGCGCTCGATGTACTTATGCTGCGTCTGTCTGACCTCCACCTGGATGCTGGAGAAGTTCTCTTCCATGTACCTACACTTGCTTTGTAACAGCTGGATACACGACATTACCTTCTCCTTCTCTCCCAGGATGATGATTTCCTCACTCTCACTCTGAGAAAAGGGAGGGGGTTAGAGGGGGTTCACTCTGAGAGGGAGGGGGTTAACTCTGAGAGGGAGGGGGTTAGAGAGGGTTCACTCTGATAGGGAGGGGGTCAGAGGGTTCTCCTTCTCTCCCAGGATGATGATCTCCTCACTCTCACTCTGGAATGGCGGGTGTTAGAGGAGGTTTCATGTGAGAGAAATGGGGTTAAAGGGGGTTCACTCTGAGAGGAAGAGGGTTAGAGGGGGTTAACTGTGAGATGAAGGGGGTAAGAGGGGGTTCACTCTGAAAAGGAGGGGCTCTCCTTCTCTCCCATGATTATGATTTCCTCACTCTCACTCTGAGAAAGAGGAAGTGAGCGAATGGCAATAGGACAGGGAGGGTTAAAAGGGAGGCTGAACAAGGTAGAGTGGGGTAAAATAGGGAGGGAGTAAAGAAGGACCTATGATTGCGATAGAGTTAGGTCCCATTGGTTGAGATTTTGAGATATCGGTAAGGTTGGGTACGTCATAGATCTTCAAGAAACACACCTCAGCCTCATTCTTATCAAAATCTTGCCTCAATTGTTTTTGAAATAGTACCTGGAATGGGGGAACGTTAACTCTGCATCCCGTGTCTTCTTGCAGCTTTTCCAAGCGAGTGTTCCTTCGGCCACCTTTGATCCAGGGGTAGAATTTACGAGGCAAGACCACAGATTCACGGAATCTTGAGTACTGAAATGGAATGGGTTTGAGAGGGCGTGGAACATTCCAAGAGTGTACAAGTATACATTTTGTACAATTACGTTGCAACAACGCGCATTCTGCGCGCGCGGCCAGCGCACTGGAAAACGAAAGAGAACTTGGTCGTTGAATTGGCGGTAATGTTTTCGCGCGCTACGTCTATGACAGAAGAAGACCGTAAATTTTACCAAGGAAAAGGAATTACGCAGTGTTATGACGTTGCAAAATCAATGACGCTGAGGATCGAACGATCACATACACCAGTATAAATACAGTACACAAAATACCACCGGTCTTTAAGAGAAATAGCATGGCTGGGTGACAGCCAGTCCATAATATAATTTGACTTCACACGATTTAGACGCCTGATTTCAATTCTTCTCATAATACCACTAGGAATTATGCGACAAATTGTAAGGCATGGTTGGCATAGTGGTGCTGTCCAAATGAATGTGACGTGTAATCAACCTAACAAATTAAGGTCATTTCCGAGGGGACCGTTCCGATGTTTCTGGAGAAAACTCATGATCTGTTTTGTTTAATACAGGCCACGCAGAGTTAGATTTTCTATAGAAATCACATGATTGGCCACATCATGGAAACTGAAAGCAAATTTCAGCTGGATAGGTGAACCTGTTCACAATAAGAATCGTGAACTACACACCAACTAACACTGTTAGTTAATGAGACGCTTTAATAGATAGCTTATTCCAAAGTTCAAGTACTTTCTTGCACACCGATTTAGTTCATTATTTATTCGTTTTCTACTCACAACAGCACGCGTTAAAGTCTCACACTACAAAAATGACTATACAACAAAACAGGTTCAATTGTATGTTTGACACAAGAGCAATTAGCAGTTAAAACAGCGTCATTTTCATAGCGTGAAGAGTGCACCTGATTACGTAAAAAATCACTCATTTTAGCGGTGCACTACGACAAAGCAACCCCAATTAAACCCTTACAATACCCACAATAATAGCCCATTATGTTATTCAAATAGAGGTACGTGTGAGCGTGAAACTTATAAATAGACTGCTTTTAAAGAGACTCACGTTGCGTTGACTACTCATTAATTGACTTTATTCTCAAATCATTGTCAAGGTTTGAAGTCTTTCATCTATACAATACAATAAAACTTTAGATAAGATTAAGCCAGGTTTGATTGATTTGAAATGAACCTTAGTACAATGAAAGTTGCTGATAACAAGCATAATGATATGCCACTAAGCCCCTATAATCACACAAATCCCAACTAAATCAGCTTTTATTAGAAGCTTCTTCTTCTTTTTATTAGAAGCATATACAAGTTTATATTACACACTTCATACAATAAGTGGTCGCCCACTCTAGGTCACACTGTTAATCCTTCTACAGGATGCTTGACAACTTGAACATTAACAACACATTATATATTGCTACATTTATATAATGGTTAAATGCTACATTTTATATTAAATGCATGGTAAAACTCTAGGATTTAATCATTAAAACGTTTTTATGGATGGAACCATGGAGCCCAGAAGCAGAATAATGAAGTTAAATTCATGGTGATCATCATACGGGCGAGACTCAGCATTAAATTCAACCTGATAACCAGTTATTTTAAGATCCTGAAGGCATTGAAGGCAACCCCTGAACTATGGTATTTCTGAACGGCTTAGTACTTCGCAGTACAATATTACTCAAATATTATTACTTTGTAGGAAGGGAATATGGTTATACGGTCCACTAGTTATAATGGTTATATTTAGCATAGAAACCCGACAGATTTGATGCGTAGTCCGAAAGCGTTTATCGTAATTCATTAACCCAATGGTGTTTTAGCACAAGGGTTTATAGCATTTGGTATCGGATTTGAGCGATTTTATACACTATAAATACTCCAGGGCGAAACCCAAGAATATTTTTAATCAATAGTTAAACAGTCGACTAAAAATGCTCATAACTTTGATTTTTGGTTGTAACAGAAACACCTATTTACTTGAAACACTCAGTACAAAGAGTGTCGCCTCAACATTGCATGGAATTAAAGTTTGAAGTCTTTAGGTGTTTCACTTTCTGCCTAGGGTCAGATCAAAGTTTTGGTTCACATGAACAAACCAAGCACTATTCAAATGCATCGGTTTAATGGTTACCTATATAAAATTGAGGGAACCTTGTAATACAGGTTGTCATATTCCCTGAGTGCTGGAACCAACCAGAAATTTGTTTGACACATAATACACACGGTGTTGTGCAATATACAGTTTAATAATGGGAGCTTTTGATAAATAGGCGGTAGCTATGGCGTCATTTACATTGTGTGTGCTGCAAAATTACGTTGAAATTAGACGCCTATTTTTGAGCGCGGGGTATAATATAATGGGAGCTTTTAATATAAGCTGCACACAGTTTTGAGAGGCATACGTTGACTGTATTATAAGCTGTACCCCTTGTTATACACCAAGAATATATTGACTGTTTTGTGTCAGCAATGCGCTATTGTAAACCATAATAATGACGTCACTGCAATCGCCAACTAATACAATGAACAACACCAGTACACAAGGTTAGGCAGATGTTGAGCTTGGGCAATGCAATGTTTGTATGGTGAATGGTGGAAGTTGATTTTTAAAAATCTTTAACTGAATAATTATCAATACATCCATGCCATGGTTCCTACTTTCAGTATTTGAATGATCTCAGATGACAGTTTCAAGCATTTCTTCTGGATATCTGCCAAAAGATAAAACCTCCACTGTAATTTACCAAACGATTCTCCTGTCACTTTAAAATTTAATGAATGGTATACGTATTACTTCCTGGTTTTTCTATCAAATCAATCACCAACACATCCCCGTATCCCAGTTAATTACTGTGATCAAAATATAAGTTTCAACAATATCGCGAAGTGTATCTTTTTGTGTTCATGAAAATGGGTGATTGCATGAATCTTTTATCGTATGATTTATGTTAAGCTTCTAACTGCAGATATATGACGTATTGATCGCATTATACAGCCCTTCTGTCCGTACACAAAGCCTCGCATCGTGCGACTAAAATATGCAATATTAAAGTGATATCACTACCTTACTTTACAATTGCAGTACTAATGACGTCAACGTGATCTCGTGACATCCACCGATCAATGACTCATTATACCCTGACATCAAGACACATGAATATACCACATATTTTATTACAGTTAATGAGATTGTGTATGTGGGGTGTATGTCTTACAAAACAGTGTGTCTATGTATTGGACACTAAATATGGAGTTTGTATATGACACGTTATAGATGGTTTGATCGACAGGACATCAATGGTAAAACCCAGAAACGTTTTGAGCACTTCGTGCCCCTAGGAAATCTCCATTAGAATCACTGATTTTATATCAGTGTAACAAAAAAATAAAGATGGTTATAAAGCCATGCACTGCCGCAAAATTAATAATCCCCGCATTAATATATCGCACAAAATATGAATTTCATTATTGTGCGTAATCAACCATTTATTAAAGTCACGTACTGCGTACGTGCGCGACAGCAACTCAGGCACAGGTACAGCTTTAACAGGGCGTATGATATCTAATACAGGGTTGGTAGTATAACTAATTTTATGGTTTTTTGTTAATGCAGGGTGGGTGTTATGAAATTTATGGGTTTTTTTGTTGAACGTGTTATTAATCATTGAAATCACACACGTCGCAAAGCCACGTTATCATTCATCAGTGCGCAGCAGCTTGATGATTAAGGCCAAATATTGTAATTCAAGGTGGGTCAAAAGCTAAAGGCACGACCTAAACAGTAAAGAAACTTTATATTTCATCACATTCAAACAGAATTTTATCTTTGAACCGTCTATAACTTTGTGGGAGGCAAAATTGGTGAATTCATCAGAATAGCGGAAAATATTGATTCGAAGGAGCGCTTCTAAAACTGTACATAAACTTGGCACAACTGTTTCATTTTGTGTATACGCTTGTATGTACAAAAGTACAAACAGTACATCCCAGTCACTAGTATAATGTGTATCCGGTTACTATGGCAAACTAGCATTGTATCATTCTTAGATTCCGGAAGATGGTACATACGTTTTGTTTTATTCAAGGTTTCAGAATGGTCATGTCAATTTAGAAATGGGGCCATCTACACACAGCCTTGAATAAGTTCCGGGAAAGAATTGACTGACATAAAAACGTAAATGAAGGGCAGTATCTATTATCCAAGTAGTGGAATTCCAGCATTTCGATAGTGAAAGTCTACCATAACTCGTAATCGAAGTCTGCACCAAGTATGGACTTCCACCAAGTGTGTACGTATGTACGGAGATAGTTTTACTGAAAAAAATATGAAAAATATTCCTGAAATATGAAAAATAGTTCTGACGGTCGGGATATTCTCACTACCGTATATATGAGAAGGTTTTAATAAAACATATTCTAACCTGATCATCGGAAATGAGTTTCATCTTGTACATGGCCTTCTCAATCCCTTCCTTGCTTCCTTCCACTTTGATGGTGTCATCATTCTTACCCTGGGGAGAGAAAAGATTAGAGAAGGACGAAAACGTTAGAGAAGGACGAAAACATTGGAAATAGGCGATGTGACGCCATGTAAAGACTATTTTGAGTCCAATTTGTACCATCAACCATCATTCTTAAGCGCGCGTCTTTCATTTTCTTCCCTTCTTCCACTATCTAGATGCAAGATCATGAGAAAATCATACCCCCAGACAAAACAATATAGCACAAGAATTTTTTCGAGAATGAGTAACGGACAATGACATCATAATTTGTTCATTCTAAAGCACTGATAATGACATCATTTCCCGTTTCTTACTACTCCACCATCGAATGTCGGCATGGTATTCTCTACTTCTCTATATATTACGGACGATTGGTAAATCTTTTCCAAGGACCTCTAAACCAAGGGATTATGAATGATAATTACGCCAAATAGAGTCTGGGAAAGGAATATATCGGTGTCTGTTGGATGCGAGTACTCTAGAGTCTGTTGGAGAAGTAACCGTAGTACAAAGAAATATATTGTTGTGTCTTCGCGACAAAATCCCAGAGAGGAATTGTATGGTTTATATCATTCCTGTGTTTGGAAACTCACGGTGGGGCTGGCAATGTGCCAAGATAAATTCCCACTATTCACATAACTCACATTATGGAAACTGAGGAGAAACCAAAAGTGGACAAAAGCGAATGCTAACTTCCTGAACTTGATCACATCCTCAGACGGGTTCCTCGCACAATAGAAACTCGTACAATCATCTATAATTAGCATACCTCACCCCCACAAAACCTTTGTTATCTATAATATAAATAAAGATTGGCTAATTTCAAACATGTGGCAATAGTTCAGTCTGTACGCAACCCCTCAGTTTCGATTCCTTGTTTAACATACAGCAACGATATATCCCTGAGCTCGCCGGGTTAGGTACATAACCCAGTACCACGACATACTTCTTGATAGAGTCGTGATTATATATCCAAATCTCTGATACATACACAAAGTATAACCTACAGGAGCAATCTACATAAATCTACATATATAACTCCGAGGAATTCACGAGACAGTTACCAAGAAGAGCAAGAAGCCTGGAAAGAGCAGGGAATCTCGAGCATTCACACCAACAATAGACCGGTAATGATGACGTCATTGCCATAGCTTAGAACCGCGAATTGATGACGTAATATCGTGTATTATTTGCTGAGTGACGTCTGTGATATATAACACAGATGTAAGGATGCAAGGGGTATGTGTATATGAGTTGTAACAATGGCATGAAGGAGCTGGCTGAGGGATAATATACGCTTAGAGCAAAGCTCAGGGATATGTGTGTAGCATTTGAATGTGTGAGTCCTCCAACAGAGCAATAGTTGTATGGAAACAGACCAAGTGTAGTCAGTGGATAATTTGGCGTTACCAATCAACTGGTATCAGAGAATGAGGAGCTGGTGTCAGAGACAGTAAACTGGTGAGTGGTGTCAGAAACATAGTATTATCATATACTGGTGTCAAGGAGAACTGGTGTCAATGATAACTGGTGTCAAGGAAAACTGGTTTCAATGAGAACTGGTGTCAAGGAGAACTGGTGTCAATGAGAACTGGTGTCAACCCACCTGAGGAGGAATATAGATCTGAGTTCCCGTTTCCTTCTGGATCTGTTCCAGAATCTTCCTGTTCTTTCCTATGATGTTCTTGTGGTGTTCCTTGGGAATGCTGATCGTAGCAGTTGCCTGGAAAAGGATACAAATTAGGTACATCTGGATTCTGGGTAAAAACTATCAAATCGAATCCATTTCAACTCAAATCCATTTAGAGTTCATTTAAAGCGAAAATCTTCGTCACCTCACTTTTTATTTTCAGCACCATAAACCACTTTATCATAGATAAAATTTTCAGCATTACGTAACGGTGTGCAATGCAGAGATGAATTTAAAACTATGTTCGTCATTTTTAAGTACCGTTCTCGTCTTCCTCAAATAAATATATTAAATTTGCTTGCCAATATTTGTTGAAATTACTGGAATTTGAACGAAATAACGTCACTGATATGCAATAAAGTTAATATTTAAAAGTAAGCAATATAAAGTTTATATTGATAGAAATGGTATTTTTAGCAGATGATGTAGTTCAAAAAATCGGAAATTTTGTTTATGATTTGTATAGTTTGGAAAAGTTCCTGAAAAGTTATGACCGACCAAAAACCGATTTTAGGCATAAAACTGGCATTTACGACTTAATATTATCGAAAAGTATGTCTCATTTCTGACTTTAAAATAGAGAATCTGTTGAGAAATCAACTTGTATGAACCAACTGCAGCCATGATACTATTAACTTTTCTCGATTTTCCGTCCTATTCCCAAACATACTCTACTTTTTGCACAATCATTACTCAACTGCTATCTTGAGATTTTCATCAGAATCGCGTAGTTCCAAGGTATACGGTGCGGTGAATTGAACAGCTGCAGTACACAATCACGTGACCCTGCACGTGCAAATAACGTGACTTGCACGTGCTAATCACGTGATTCACAGGAGGTAGTTAGGGGCGTAGTTCTTCCTATGATCAATCTAACACCTTTTACCATGTCTCACATACATGTGTTATATATGTTACAGTGAAGGGTAATGGAATTGTTACATGTCTTGTACATAGAAACACCGATATAAGCAATACCGAGTGAATGGATATGTTGTAGTATAGCGGGAATTGAGGGGCGACGAAATTGCTTCGATTCATGGTTCAAAAAATCATTTTTCAGCTCATAGTCTACAAAACCGATCATCAAAGCCTGCACGAGTCAATATCAATAGAGTTATGTCATTATCATGGCCTATGATAGCGAGTTGATAACGGCATTATTGAGGGGTTTAACAGTGAATTTATGACGTCATTATCATAATATCTAGTAGTGAACTATCGACGTGAGCCTTTATTAATACCTGTTCTTAAGGGCGCTACCTCAATACATAGACGACATATTGTGTTCATTGTGTAACAATAAGGACACGCCTTTATATCACGCCTTGTCTTTCTTTCTCTCTTAGAACCAGATGGGGCTCATTGTCAAGGAGTGTGTAAACAAAGTTAGGTGGTGTGATACGTGTTTCACACGTGTTTTATACGTGTAACAATAGGAGTGTGAAATGTGCATCTTGAGTGTAAGTGTACGTGTTCATACGTGTTTAGTAGGTGCAATATACATATGTATGGCTCGGGTCGTTGATACGATCGATTAACGTCATAAAAAGAACCACATCGATGTTACCACATCGTCGTACCACTCAAAAGAGAATAAATCAAGGATTCTCAACCACGCACATTTCGCACGCACACGTTATATTTGAGTTCGGTACTTTGGAAAAATAGGCGGTTCAACCCGGTTCAACATCTTCAACTTACTACATCACGCTATGAAAATGACGACAACTTAACCGCCTATTTATTCCGGTAGGTTCAGGTGATTTTGGATGGTTTTAAGTAGTTTCGGGTGGTTCCTGCTTTTAGTATCAACGCTTCATCCTACGCATACACGTTATAGTTGGGTGTAGTCCGTGATGATGCAGATGTCTCGATAAACTAAAGCCTTTTATTGCGTACAAACATATGAAGTGCACCAGACTGCACCAGCTTGCCTCACTTCCATACACAGCATTTGACCAGACTGCACATTGCACAAACTTGCCTCACTTCCACACAGCAATTGACGTACGTTAAGAAACATGTTGAGAAACACATTATATTAAGTGAATAGTAAAGCTTGATCTCCACCCAAATTATAAACCCTCCTCCGCGATGAAAATAGGCGGTTCAACGTCATAAACTTACTACATTGCCCACGTTTAACCGCCATTTATTTCTCCTGTCTGTGGACACATTAACGTGTCCCAGGAGTGGTAATGGGAGGTTGCGAATGTGGTGACACTACCACGCTTTCTAATTTCATAGAAATGGGCGGTGACGGGGTGACCCCCGCAAATCTGAGAGTCAGGGATTTAGGCGGCCCACGCTTATCTGTAGGGAATTAATTGAGATGCCTACGCAAATCTTTACATTTAGATGGGATCACTCCTGATATTTGGGAAAGCGATACTTTGGGATAAGAGTTGGCCAGGACATGTACCAACATTTTTAGGGCGGTTTCGAGTCTATACTTCTAGCATAGCCCATGTTAAGCCCTGGGGCAAAATGGGGTCAAAAAACAAACTTTTTCCTGGACTGAAATAGAGCTAAATTTTTGATTCGTTTCTCGATGATCTGAGCCCCCGCACCTATTTGCGTCAGGGAGTGGCAAATCCTTGCGCAACAATTTGCAGCGGACTCTGCGTAGGATCATCTACTGAAGGTTATATGTTTTAGGTGGTGTATGCACAGCCTATTGCATGTATTGCATATTCTATCATGGTGTATTTCGCAATATGATAATGGTAGTATTTGCAATGAATTTTCTGTGAACAACACTATGAATAATACTATGCTGGCTTTACTCTGTCAAATTTCATTTGTATTTTATTTCCAGTGATTATTATAAATCACTGGGCAGAGCAAATTATCCATGTCACACACGCAAATTATTATAGTGTCAGTGTCATGGTCAAAGGCTAGAGTGGTGAGTTGACCAAGTTAAGCTAATGTTTGCGTACCTTTTTTACAGAGTTAAAAAGGGCGTGGCCGAAACCACTGCTTCCCGATGCAGTTGGGCGATGAATTTTTTGTGGTTTCAGTAGCCCAAAGGCGAAATGTGGGAGAGTCTGGAAATGATGGGGGACAGAAAGTGATTTCTGAACATACCTACTTGTACACTCAACATACAGAATGGTGTATAATTTCGGGCGATAATCATGAAAATATCAACGAAGTTCATTCAGCTATCAATTGATATCGCTGTAAGATATAAATATGTCAGATAAGAAAAGTGTTTTTTGCTTAAAAATCTGCCTTTTTCACCTCAAAAAAAGCTGCACTGCCCACTGCTCATGACACTCACAAAAACCTTTTTTTAATAAAAACTAACTCCCTGAGGTCCAACACCTCCTTAGAAAACGCTCATAATGTACAATACACATTCACCATGTAAATGATCACTGCGTGTACAAAAATAGGTCAATGATCCTGTATTCAATGAAATATGTCCGTTAGAACATATTATATATGTGTGTACCAGTGCTCATCATGAATATAAAAACGAATAGTTGAAAAAAAACGCGTACTATATTATGTCGTTGAATGTAAAAAACGCATGGCGAATCTAAAATGCCGATTATTTTTTAAATTCGGTCCTTTTAGTGTATCCTGCAGTGTCCCTGAATCATTGAATACGAGAGAAATATCGATTTTGCATAACCCGATGAGTCACAATCTGTTCCCTAATGAAATAAAAACACTTTAGGTAACATGTCAGACATCAAATAAATCAAGCACGTGGTTTTCATTATTAAATTCATTAGCGAAATGCACCCACATTTTAATAAACCACGAACAAAAAACAGGCAATAGACACTAGAAAGGGAAGATTAACGTCATCATCTTGGTTTAGAATGGTGAACTGATGACATTAAAATACCTATTTTTTCACGCCTCTACTACCCCCACTGCCTTTGGTACACGAGTCAGTACCGGTTTATTGCGACGTGTCACCCTGTAAAAAGTACCCTGGGTATATTCGGTATGTTTGTGTGTTAGTCTGTACATCATTCTGTGCGTGTAGAAGGAGCGTGTCTGTGCGGATCTTTGCGTGTAAGTGTATATCTGTGCCAGTAGGAAAGCGCTTTGGAGTGTGTTATAGGTTGTTTGTAAATCTGTAAGTCTGTATCTAGGCGGTTATTTGGAAGTCTATATTAGTAAGTTTACAAGTCTGTATCTATGCGAGTATTTGTGAATGCGTGCGAGCCTTTGCATGTCTGTGAGTTTTCAAGTCTGCACAGTGCATCTAAACGATTGTTTGTATGTTTGTTCGTGTGTGTGTTTGTGCGAGTGTCCGTGCCTATGCAAGAATGAGCACCATCTTGCAGCACAAGTTACAGTGTGAGAGTAAGCCCCGTGTCAAATATCACACAGGAAAGAGGGGGAGTTTTACTACGCGAGAAATATGCAATTGAGAGTGACGTCATTATCAGGGTTTAAAATGGTAAATTGATGACGTCACACCGCCTATTGCTAGGAGGAAACATTCTTATACAGGGACAGCCGTTAGAGTTTGATAATTACAGTCGCAAATTGCTGAGAAAATTAAACACGCAGTTATCACGCAAAATACAACTATCAGAAATTTGTTGGGATGTTTTTAAGTTTTCACCGCATGATTTTACCATTGGCAAATGGCAATTATAGTTTTAGGAAACTAGGACAAGGTGCTGGTGCGACACTTAATCAGTGCTGAGTGCGAATTTGGAAATCTCGCACTAATTTAGTGCGCACAGCTCATATATGGTGTCAAAGTGTACGCACTAATTACTAGGACCCCAGGTTTACACCTAGATGTGAGATGTAAATTATAAATTGAGAAATTGCTCCACTACAAACCTTTAGTACAAACCTCTAGTAGTGTAATTAGGGCAGGCTCGAATTACCAGTTACACGCATAATTTAATTATTTCTAAAAACGGAAGAAGGCAACGTGTCCACTGTCCTTGTTATGTGTAGGGGGTCAATTCTTAAAATTCATTACGGTAGGAACATCAGGATGGCCAAATTTAAATTCAGGGGCTTATTTGGTCGAAGGTATATTGAAGTTTGTTTCGATTCATTTAAGAAAAACATATTTTCAAAAACATTTAAAACCTACTGGAGGGCATGATTTAGTAATTTTGTGTGGAAAAATCTATCCCATTACACTACCCATTATCCACCCTCTACTCAAGTTAAGGTTTTATAGAATACGAGAAGAATAAATTAAAAATAAATTATTTCATAGCGTATCGATTGCTACTTTCGGCTGGTTACTCAAATGAAAATTAGTGCTACAGATAACGCAAGCTGGAGGAAAATGTCAAAATAAAGTTTAAAAGAAATGCTTGCGTTGGTCTGAAGATCCTTCTGGAGTCTCACTTTTGCCTCGTTAACGTTGGCAGCTTTCCCGGTTACCATGACAGTGACACTCCCGTCACGTGACCTCGTTATCTCGATCTGAGTGGTGGTCTGGGCACCAACCTGCGGGGAAGGGAAATGTTCATATATTTGTGAATATTTATATCAGACCCGATGAAATGAAACACTGTATTTGTGAATATACGCTTGATTTATTGAAAACACCCACGTAGGGGCGTTGCATCTTCAAAATTTCAAAATTGTAATCTTCCGGTGGTCGGTGATGCTGATGGCCGTGGAATATCCTAAAACCTCTCGAAGTATCGAAGTAAGCAATTGCACATTTTTTAAAAGTTCATTAGAAATATCGCGGAAGTTCACCGGAACAGAGCTTCTGAGTACTCGTTTAATGAGTTGAATAAAAGCGTAGAGTCAGTCTCCCCAAATCCTTAGCATTCTCAGAATGGCAAAAATAGGACTCGGTAAAACTCATTAGAATTATTATAAGAGGTCAGTTGGGGACTAACAAAACACTGTTCAATGAGGCAGGTGATTCACAAACTCAAATGAAGTGTATTCTGCTTCGGTGCTGGCTTAAATAGTAAATATGGTGGCATGTTGCCAACTGCCAAGGAATCGAAGAGAAAAAGTAACATTTGACACAACAAAAGGGGACAAACAATACCCCTTTTAGCGAGTTTACATCATCTATTTTCGCTTGAATATGGCGTGATTATTCAAAAATCAACGTGATTTCTTCTCTAAAGGTTGTCCTTAGTTGCAGAATTTTGCAAATTGCATTGCAAAATCATGAACGCCTTAATCAAAGTCCTAATTCATGAAATAGCAATAAAGAGCGAATTTTAACTTATTAACAAAATTCCATCAAATTAATCACAAGATATTCGACAGCTTCTGACAAACAACGCTTTCTTTTATCAGTTTAACATTCAAACTTCAACCCCCTAAAATCCCTACCGTTTTGAAAAACGGTAAGAAGATAAAAGTTGAGAAAGGTAATTAAGATCAATTTATAGAAAAGAAATAAAAACATCCCAACCGTTCTGACGATGTTGTTGTGGTCGCCCTGCTGCAACTCAAACTGTGGGATGTGGAATAGGACTGTCACCTGACTGCTCTTAACTCTGGGAGGGCCTGGGTGGGGTCGTGCTGCCCCACCTCGTCCTCCACCCGCCATCTTGGAGTAGGAGGACCCACCTGCGACAAGGAGGGATGATAACGAGCTGTTGGTGGGAGTAAGATGGGTTTTAGAGCTTCAATCTTGGAAAAGGATGACACACTGGGGTGAAACAGAAGTGTGAGGGGAAGTGAGATCAAAAGGGGAGAGAGTGGTTCCATAGGAGGAACTGAAAGAGAGAGACAAAGATTTGTCAGAGATTGTTTTGTCAAGAATTGTTTTTGTTGGCGTGTTAGGGCAGGATACCACCAGCTGATTATACACAGTACAATGCGGTGGCAGCTCTAAGAATGTATATTTCCTAACAAACAATGCACCAATAAGAGGGCATAAAGATGACGTCATTATCATGTCTTAACGTAGTGAGTTTGACGACGTGTCACAGTGCACCTGGGTGTTTAAAGTCACGTGACCCACAGTGACACGTGTGTGGTGCGGCACACCACGTCAACTGTCCAGGTGTACGAGTGTAGATGTGTACGTTTTATGTGTGGGTTTTGTGGTTCGTGAAGTGATAAAGTATGTGTGACGTGTATACAATGAACTTCCAGTAATTTCAGAAAAATGCCCTCGGGTTTTTTCGAATATCATCATTTCAAACAATCCTTGGGGCGAAGTTCAATGAATGTACGATTATACATACGACTATACATACAATTATTTTCAGATGTCAATCTGAAAATAACTGATATTTAATTTTTCAGAATTTGTAGAAAAACCGAACCTGCGACAGCTCCGTTAGATCCCCCCAGACCGGCGAGGGGAGGGAAAGCCTCGTCGTAGGTTGGTACCTCGTCCACATCAGGTACTGACTCGGTGTCAGGGACTGACTCCGAGTCAATAAACTGGAGGAGAGGGGTTTTAGAGGGGTATAAGGGAGAGGGTATTATTAGAGGGGAGTGGAGTATTATTCGGTGTCAGGGACAGATTCTGAGTCTATAAACTGGGGGGCGGTGGAGAGAGAGAGGAGGAGTCCACATCAGGTACTGACTCGGTGTCAGGGACTGACTCCGAGTCAATAAACTGGGGGAGAGGAGAATTATTAGAGTGGGAGAGGGGGATTAGAGTGGGAGAGGGGGATTAGAGTGGGAGAGGGGGTACTGAACTACTGACTCGGTGTCCGGAACTGATTCCGAGTCTATGAACTGGGAAGAGAGGGGAGGGTTAGAGGTGGAAAAGATAAGTAATAAAGAGGGGGAGTATTAGAGACACATCAGGAACTGATTCGGTGTCAGGGACTGACTCCGAGTCAATAAACTGGGAAGAGAGGGGAGGATTAGAGGGGAGATTATAAACTGCCGTCGGGAGGGATTTAGAGGGGGAGGGGTTTTCCGTTTTATCAGGAGATTTTAGATTTCATCAGAAAAAAAACTAACTGGATGATTTGTTGGTGGGTCTTCATTCAACACTCAGACTTAGCTAATTAAAGCATCTCAGATTTTGCTCACTCTGAGCTGATTTCTGCGAATTGCAGTCCACTTTTAGGGCGGTGGCATCAAGAAATAGGTTGTAGCAGTAGACATTAAACCACATGGAAAACTGTGTAAGTGTGTGTGTATAAACCAATCTATACTCATCACAAGTATACATACGTAAGTGTAGGTACTAATATTTCAGGTGAAAGGGTTGTATTACTATGCGTTCGGGATAAATAGGCGGTCGCATTGACGTCATTTACATTGTGCGCGCTGTCAAATTGTTCAAAATAACCGCCCATTTTTCGCGCGAGGGCACAAAATGCCACGTCACATAATTACCTGCAGTACATTAGGATGCCATATAGGTATATAAATTATATTATTACTAATGCTAGTTAAGTTTTGCCACATCAGAATATTGTATGTAACAGGACATATTAAATTAAATTGATTTATTGCTAACAGAGTAAACTTGTCCTGAAGTCGTGGTTGTCATGGTTACCAGTATGTGACGTGACAACGAATTTAATATATACCATGCTCATAATTAAAATGGAATTATCATTTTATTATTTAGTATTGTAGAGATCTGGCGAGGTTGGCAGCCATCTAATTGATGAACACCAACATTAATAACACTATAAATTATGACATTTGAATGACTCTCAACACAGAGGCATGGAATGGAATGTACATGAATCATTACATGAGTCTATAGTTAATAGTTCAATGAATCGGTCATTTGTACACAAAACATTGTACTTTTCCATTGATGCAACCCAAAATATTCGCAATCTAGATGTCAAACATTGGGGCGTTCTCTTCGCTCTTTTAATTCAAGAGCTTCAAATGCGCACATAAATTAGGCAATTTTCACATCATAGATTGCCAACTCTTAACTTAGGTAATGACGTCACAATCTCACATAAGCAACTTACACTCGCAGCGTGTAATTACAAACGGGGAAGCAGGAAGGAGAAACAACAGGACGGCTTTCTAAACCGTTTGTAAATATTAAAGTTTCTTCTTGTGTTCGGTTCAAGGCAGAGTCAAGCTAAGGTCGGATGGTAATAAACAACTCCCGGATGTAATAAGTGCAAATATGTTTAGTAATTTTATCAGAAGTAAATAGAAATATAGTTGAGGAGAAGTTATGAGAGCCTGGGAATGTGATAACAATTGGCAAGGATCCAGAGATTCGTTGAGATATACACAAGTTTGGGTACAATACAATAAATTATGAAGAATATACACAACTTGAAAGAGAATTCAATCATTGAGGAGGGATGGAGCGAATCAAATCCCATTACGGAGAGACAAATTCACACTGAAGAGGCTACATAGTTCATTGTAAGTTACCTCTACTTCTCCTATTCTATTAGAAAACAAGAGTCGATAGCATCACAGCAACTATGTACTGTGTTTTGTAGATTGAAATTACATAAAATAATCCATCTTCAATAATACTAACTCACCTGCTCTATGACTTGATCCACCATGGCGGCGGTGTTGTTGGGTTGTTCGGCCACTGTTTGCCCTAAATCCATTGCTTTATCGGGTCCTTTGCCGTGTGGAGTCAGCACAACTGGGAGGAATTCACGTTGGAATGAAAGAGGTAAAACTCGGAATCAGAGAGACAAACCTTTCTCTTGAGTAATGACCTTTGTCTTTTCAAGCCTTAATTATAGAAATTTTTGATTCCAATAAATTAATAAATAAATCGTCTAGTCTATGGATTTAACTGTTGGGTATGTTAATGACAGAATGTAGTATATATCTAAGAATTACGAATACTTTGAACATATCGTTAGAAAAACCAAATTTTGATGATCCAGAGATGAATTTAAGCTTCTCATACACGCAGTGCAGTGTTTAATGGTTTGTTTGCTTGAGTTGGGCCGACTAAAATGTAAGGAATGTGAGGCATGTAGGAAAGGAATGTGGGGTATTTCAAGTGATGCCAAGGGGTTTTCATACCCCTTAACAGCTCACACATCGAAAAAAGAAGGTGGAGTCAGCACAACAAAATGTACTGCTCTGGTTCAAACCGGATTTGACGAAAAAAGAATCGAAACGATCCTTTCCAATTCAGTGAAGGTAAACTAACAGCGTTTTAACATGTAAAAAGAGGTATCGAAGTAAAGGTATTTGAAGGCGCCTCGAATGACTGCGGAGTAAACTGTCGTTGCGATGAATTGCGCTGTTGAATTCGACTTGTGCGCGGCGCGCAAGAAAGGCCGCGAACAACAAGTGTGCTAAATAATAAATTGGATATGAAAGCAATTGTTTTTCACCCTAAAATGGTTTTACATGTTAATTTAAATTAAATTTCAATCAATGTATGAAATTATTAGGCAGTTAATCCATCACCTTCTGAAGAATAAAAATGAAAAATATTTAATCTTACAAAATTATTGCTCAGAGCACTATTTATCATTAAAACGGCGATTAACAAGCATTTTATCATGTTTCTCTCAAATAATTAATTAAAAAACATTTCAAGAATAAAAAGGTATCCTTTTGCAGTAAACGAAAACTGAGTTTTGTCTTGGACTCTTGGCTGCGCGTCGCCTCCTTCATTCGAGAGGGCGCCGCGCACAAACATGACTCGACTCTGAATAACTTTGCGAAATTACCGCAATAACGGCAAACGCCTGGGGAATCTTCAGTTACTATACAAAAGCTTTGAACTAAGTTTATGGTACATACCATTTTCTAGTTTAATTTGTTATATTTATTTGTTTTTGAATTGTTTGTTAATGTTTCAAGATGTCAACTCAATAACTTATAAACGTCGTTTATTGTTGCCACCGGTTTGGTCCGGTAGTTTGAAATTGGAACACAATTATGGCAGCTAATCATAACAGAGGCTACAACAGAAGAAATGGTAAGAATATGTTGCATTCCTAACTGTGAATTAGTTTCTTGACAATAGTTGCTGTTTTTAGTTGCTCAACTGGAAAGATTGGTTGCTTTTGTGTATACACAGGTGCTCGTCTCTCATAGATTTTTCTGTCGATCTGGCGTCACATACGAAATCTAATCCGTGAAATTTAGCTGTAAACTATCTGTCAGATGTTGCATTTGTCCTATACATGCTTCAATTTCAACACATTTTACCCTCACATACATTTGTGTTGGGAATTTACCAAAGCATCTTATTTCTTCCAGTTCCTGATTGTTGGAGAATTAACACCTTTAACCTGCCATGAGAAATGATTTTCGGGGGTTTTGGGCAGCGTCATAGCATACATACATTTTGATTAAATTCAAAGGGTTGAGCTGGGATCTCAGTTGGGATCAGTGATGTCCACGTACTCCATCTCCTCGTTCACAGCTCCAGTCACAGCTCGTTCACAACTCCAGTCGAGTAAGGAGTTGCTTTTTGGAGGTGTGTAACCCGTCACCGGGTATTGGGCGAGGAAGTCTCCCAGGGCTAATCACTTACAAGTTTCAGAAGACAATCAAGATGGATTTAATCATATTTTTCTCCTCAGAAGTTAGAGAGAAAGACGGTGAAATGTGCCTCATTGTCATACTTTCATCAAATTCCAAGGAATCGATCCTTTGTATAATTCACTCTACCTTTACCCATCCAGTCCCCCAATTCCTCGAATAAGCCTCTGCTATATGTGTACACAAAACATAGCATAAATTGCATATATTATACTTTATTTCTCAGTATGTTTGTACTGTTCGTTGCCTGAAACACTCCCTTACACTAAAGACTCTGACCCATTACAGGTCGACCACAAATGATAATAAATGGTTTTGTTAAGCGTCATTATCATGGTTTTGAATTGGGAATTGTTGACATTGAACTGTATATGGTTCATGGTCGACTTTAAGATCCATTGTTACACACTACAGGTCTTTGGGACCCCACCCCTGCAGAAAAACGTCAAACCAGCGTATTAAATTCATTTTCTATGCTCTTGAAAATGAAATACACTCAGTTTTTTTTATAAGAAACTGTCTATAAGAAACTTAGCCTAGGATTTCCGAGAATTTAAGAAACTTAGCCTAGAATTTCGGAAAAATTAAGAAACTTCACTGATTTACAATTAAGAAATTAAGAAACTTCAAGCCTAGAATTTTGAAATTTGTGTATAAAATCCTATTGAAACTGAAATTCTTTTAACATGATACGTCTGGCTTCTGGGGCTGCGCCCCATACCCCCACTTTTTGATTGTGAACATTCCGAAACTAATCTAGT
The DNA here is from genome assembly GCA_011033025.1 of Beroe forskalii. Classification (NCBI taxonomy): domain Eukaryota; kingdom Metazoa; phylum Ctenophora; class Nuda; order Beroida; family Beroidae; genus Beroe; species Beroe forskalii. The sequence continues at coordinate 240,010 of WFMF01000073.1, read as the reverse complement.
ACTTCTATTGGACTTCTATTACAGTATTACACTGGATATGTGATAATTGATCATATGGAATAAAAATTTAGAAAATGAATCTTTCATGATTTGTCGGTTTAAAGTAACATGTCAGATACTAAAGCACAAAACAGAAATTTAGAAATTGTTGTTGCGACAGGACACTATTACAGTTCCATATCTATTTCCAAAAGTTCCAAGCATTAAGCTCGGCTGGGTAAATCTTTATAGGATTTAGATATTATCTAAATTTCAAAATTCGCGAACTTTTTTGGAAGAACATTTGATGCAGATCCCTGAACATTAATGTATACAGTTGCATAAATCTTTTAAGATAGGTATGTGCTTAAAAGTGTATAATTTACCTGAAAATATTAGAAGGTTCGATTCTAATCCTCAACTACAGTCTACATAGTAGGTAGGTTCCTATGTTGGAAATTTCGTAGACATTTTGCTGTACGGTATGTCGATATGTAGAATTAAGAAACCGATTAAGAAACTTTTAGGCTCAAAATCGTGAAAAAATAAGAAACTCGTAGCCTAGGATTTCAATAAGTTTCTTATAAAAAAAACTGAGTGTATAAATTGGTGGGAGGGTTAATAGGTTTTTTATGGTAGTATGAAATGTAGAGCGAGTTATAAAATGCCTCGCTCGTAAAATTCCACCAAAATGTATAAATATATACATCGCCAATAGAAATTCCGTAGTATCATGATTTGGTAGTATCATGGCAAATAATGTATCAGTTTAGCACTGGGCTATTACGCAGGCTATCACAAATGACCTGTTAAATGTTACTGATCCCTACCTCCATGTAGATATAATGTATTTCTTGTGTACTACGCAGGTGTAGTCGTGTATTGTGTAGACGGGAAAGAAGCAATTATCATTCCCATATATTTCTGCGGAGGTAACTATTTCTGTAGAAATATTGAGTCAGTGTTCGGGTGATCTGAGGTATTTAGGTTGTAACCTAACGTTTAATTCCTCGTTTCAGATCAGACCGCAGCATACCCAGGACCCCAGTACCAGACCCAAGCTATGAGTACATTTTATTAAATATTTAATTCAATTCATTTTACGAGTTTTTATAATAAAATCTTTATTATCTAAGGGTGGAAAAAGCCATGAGGATTGTTTTCTAAGCGCGAAAAAGGAGAAAAAGTCAGGGGTTGTGGGGGTTTTTGAGAAAAGTTTTGGTACTAATCCTTCCTGGGTTCCTAACCCTATCTTGATGGCGCTAGTCTCCTGTTTGCCTACCTGTGCAAGTGAACAGTGAAGTATTCGCCCACATGGAGCTCATTGCCCATTATTGTCATCTTAATGTTCCAAAGATAGGTAGTGTCAGGTACCAAGGTTTATAAACTGTTCCATGTGATTAGGTTATGAAACCTCTTCGCATCCCAGTGATAATTATAAACATAAGCATTCACACATACACCCCGTATCTAAACTATAACTATAAACATTGGCTCTCATATCCAATGTCTCCAAACCACAGTACAGAAGTGGTACCATCCGATCAATCTATAAAGTGCTTCTGGGTAGTATGAGAGTGCACTGTCCAGTACATGTTAACTGCATGGCTACTTGCCAAGTATATATTTATAACATGCGTGGGAGTGTAAATTGTCCTGAAGAGGGTTGTGGGAGTGTAAAAATAGAACAAAGGAAAGGTAATTAATATTGGAGGAAACCAACAAAACTATAGTTGTCAGCACCGTTAATAATAATACTGCTTTGCGCTTGAGAGGTTTAATCATTCCCCTGCTTGGAAGTGGAAGTATAGAATTAGCAGAATTCAGCAGTTTCGAATCAATGAAATATATTATACCCAAGAGACAAGCATTTTCTTGGCATCCGCCCAAATGAAGAAACATTGTACCCTTCGATCGTTTACGCTGACGTGGTCTTAGTTCCGTTGCGAGTTGAGTTCAAATAACAGACGTTTTAAGCGGCATCATAATCACTTTTTGAAACGAACACTTGATCTCACCACACCATCTATAATTCGCTCGCAACCACATAATTTAGTGGAGTTAATAGGATGCGAGGGTGAAATCAGGCCTGGGGGTCCCCACGGAACTCCATAATTGGGAGAGTGTCTCGGCGTGTGTTCTCCTTTTGAAGCTTCCCCGAGTCACACACAGGAAGGGTTACAACTCCCACAGGATTAGGGGTAGACAGAGAAATCAAGAAATGTCAATCTAGGTTTCTGCTTAATCCTAAAATTTTTCTACGTCAATCAACCTAATATGATCGCCCTTATGGTAATCACCCTAATGATAGAGAGCATCGTCAATAACAACTTATAACCAGATCTTCAACAATCCATAACCACTTATCTAACGATCATGGCATATATTATCATTCCGTTGTGAAGTGGTTGTTGATGAGGTTACAAAGCGTGGGAGATTGTCAAATAGTTCCGTGGTGTGCCCTGAAATTTGACAATCGTGCGATACGATATCAAACAAGACAGGTGAAATAAAAGTATCTGCAAATTATTATAATGCGCAGAGCTTTGACAACGTGTCTACCATCACCATGATTGTTTACCGCTAAACATGCCTTTTATATCGCTGTGCCCACCCTCAAACGCCCGCTAGTATTCATTTGTCATTCTGTGTTTTATAATGTTTTATTGAAGTTCCACTGTGATAGCTATGACTCATAGCTATCAAAGTGGTCCGGATCACATTATGTCGGTATATTCATCTGTCATAGCCTATGACAGATAAATGTACCGGCATTAGGTCATACCTTTAAAAACGTGTCTACCATTTATCGTGATAAACATCTCCATTTTGCAGTCACGCAAATCTTCTTGTAACAGTGTCACATAAGTTTGACAGTTACTTATCCTGCACGATTTGTTTGAATTTGATGATATAATTTAAATCAAGTTCCATCAGAATCAAGAGTCCCTGTTTCAGTTTCTCATCCCAGTGACATTCTGTTTAGCAAGTCACGATTCGATTCATAGAACTAAGAAACAGGCATTTATTTCAGTCACAATTATGAGCTATGACCCTCCCAGACCCTCCCTGATTGCATGCTACTCAAATCGTTCATATTCGCTGGTTTAATGGTCGGAGCTCTCTGCATAACTCCATTTCAGGAATTTCGTTGAAATTATTCTAAACCCGATAATATGGCCATCAAGCTGGATGATATTCAAATTCAAATTATGTTGACTATTTTGGTGTGGGTGGGAGGTGAGTGGGTGTGGCCTCTCAAACCACCCACACCATTTATATGCAGGTTTGATCATGATGAACTGAATGGTATGGTAAAGCTGATCTCTAGCAAAGGGAATGTCATGTTTAACATGCCACGGCTCGAAAATGTTTTTTGATGATCGTTCTAGAACTGAACTGAATTTTAACACCATCTCCACTTTGCCCCAACTATGCCCTAATCTTCACTGACCTTGCCCCATGACCAGAATATAGGCAGACTATGACCCATCTATGCATCAACATAGGGCCGTATTGCTGATTTACCTTTCAGAATTACACAAGGTCAATTACAGGTTGCCGCGATTCCAGCTTTACTTCACAGCTTAAATTCTTGCCTTTCCCAGACTTCGCTGCACAATGTTGCAGTGCAGTCCGTCTTGAGCTTGTATTCTCACCAAGTCCATCACAGTATGTACATTTTATGTCGTGATTGGAAAACTAGGCTATTCGAAATCACCAACCGCCCATGTTACTACGTTATAACTAAATCATTCTCAACCGTCCATTATTTAAACAAGACCTTTTCTAGATTCTAAACAGTAAGGCTAGATTATAACGTGTCGTATCTGCGGATTTCAACGCCTCAATAGACTCACACTGACTCTCAAAGAAATCCGAGTTGTTTGTGTTTTAGGAGGATGTCCTTATTTGGTGTTGTAGTGATATGTTTATGCCCTTATATGGAAATGTGGATTTGTAGTGATTCAATACACGTTCTACTTTCGAAATGCATTACACACAGCCTGCTGTAATTTCTGATACACACACTTATATTAGATACATGCTCATCAGAAGATGCCTGTTTCTTAATTTATTACATGTAACATAAAATATGCTTCATACTTTCATAGGATAAATTCACCATTCTTGATATGAATCGTAAGCAACCGTTGATCAACGCACCATTTTACACACGCACGCACAAACGTACCTACGCATAGACACGCACGCATAAATGTAAATCTGTTTTCATATGTATTCTTCCGAATCTTGCTTGAATCTTCTAGATGGTCGAAACTGCATATAAAACCCGTTGTATAGCAATAAGTGAGTCTCTCATCGCTTCGTCAAGCATGCTTAGCCCTCGCGTGCAAAGAATACGCGTTTCTACGACACCAATTCAACATTATAAGCTATGATTATGAAGTCATCGAAACTGCTAATTTTCCCCACAAATCACCTTGTCTTATAACGATAGTAATCGGAGCTCACACACTTTACTTCGCTTGTTTCTGCTATTTGTTGAGCATGTAGATGTGTAATTTTGTGGTTGAGGCCTTTTGTTTTTTATGAATAATATTCAATTCAAGTATTATGTAGCATGAATATATTACATAATATGTGTAGACTGTAGCTCTTGACTTAGTATTTGAGGAATCCTAAAATGGATAAAATTTGAGCTATGCGTATACTCATCGTAATAGCTCTGGTTAGGCAGCCCAACCCTCTTGGATTTCGTAGGATTTGGTTTACTGATTGAGTGAAAAGGGGAATGCTGGTTGGTACAAGAGGTTTTATAAGGCACGCTTTCCTAAGATGTCAGAACAGCGATTTTCCCAAATCTTGCGGCACTTTCGGGCTCTGTAAGAAGTAGCACTTCCACTTTAGTACGTGGGCGAGATAATGCGATTTACATACTTCAATACATCCAAATATACACAAAAACCCTGCAAGCGAAAAATAGGTTGTTCAACGTCATCAACATACCACACTTTGCTTTGATAATGACGTCATTTCAACCGCCTATTTCTCGTGTGATCCTATAATATATGCATTATACTTCTCTTGGTATAATGAAAGTCCCACTATTCTAAAGAATCTGCTATAAGTGGGCCTGTGTCATGCATGAAAAGTAGCGGTTTGACAGTGACGTCATTATCAAGGTTTATAATGGAGGATTGGTGACGAATCAGTTTTAATATTTGTTGTCCCTAAGATGTGTTCTATGTGTCCCATGTGTTTGTGGGTCAAGCTATTTATTTATGTATTTTATTCAACGTGTTTGTTCGTTGCTAATGAATTCCAACACCCCCTCACACATACGGAGTGTTCTAGATGGCGCGGTATCAGGTGTTTTGTTACAAGAAAATGTGTTTCGTTACAAGAGAAAATGGTGGTTTCAAATTCTCGGGTTGAGTACAAGCAAGGCCACCCCTTTAAACAATTATCTCAATTAAATGCCTTACACAGTATCTCAATTATCTCAATCAAATCTCAATTTAAATCTCAATTATTTCAATTTGAATCTCAATTTACGTCACAGCTCCATCATCATTCAGCACTGATAGCTACTCTTCCTCAACACATTTTTACCAAAACCTGCATAAATTGTAAGTTGTAATTCCATCTATTGCACAATATTTGTGATAATCACGCGCAAAAAGTAGGCGGTTATTTCCAACAATTTGGCAGCGCGCACAATGTAAATGCCGCCATTACGATCGTCTATTTATTCTGAGGGCATATTTATGTAATGTCGCCGTGTTGAAACATTTACAAGTTTTCAACACGACGACATTACATTACTCAGGGCGATGTATCATAATCCAGGGCGATGATGTCACCTGTATAATTATAGACAAAATTTGTGTGGCGCGTTATTGGTGCGCTCACTTTTACATCTGTGTCCAAAAGTAGTGCGATTCCGAAATCGCACTATTTCTCTTTCCTGAGGTATACGAGGAATGTATAATTATTATACTGTAGTAATGGAACTACGTGGAATGTGGGACAAGTTTGTGGCATTAGCGAAACGCCAAGAATAAATAGGCGAACATCCTGAAGATTGACGTCATTAACATTGTGTGCGCTGTCGAAATGTTGAAAATATAACCGCCTATTTTTCATGCGCGGGGTTTAGTACAATCTGTGTGTGTGTACACTGGACTGAGAGAGGTCTTTAGTCGCATGGCTTACGTCAGCACTAATACCCGTGCGAGCAAAAATAATATGTAGTTGATGGTTTAACGTCATAAACACACCATGTTAAGCTATGATAATGACGTCATCGACCAAAGATACCATTTTATTACTTCAGCTTATGTCCACGAATATATGTTCAGGAAGAATATTATTTTATATCTGTGGATATGGGAGAGTTATATCAGATAACATATGTATATAACATTACTCAGAGGCTTACTACCTGAGTATATGCTGCGCAAAACACTTCTGACACAATGACGTCACTATGATGGTTTAATGGTGAATTGATGACGTAACATATCACATATTTTACCGAGACCTTTGCCTTTAGTGTGCTTCTCCCATATATGTTGACATTTAAGGAATGTTCGAGTGTAGTGGTTTTTTGAACTTATGTCTCCTCCTTCTTTCTTTGGGAAGAGTACACATTGTTTGGTATATATTCGAGATATTTTGTATGTTTTCTGTTATATATTTTCTGTTTTCGACTACAATATTATGATATTTTGTAGGGAACCTGTTTTTAATTGGTCTGAGTAAATTCTGAACCTGTTTTAGTGGAAGTTAACTAACTGACATTGTACATTTGTCTGATGATAATGTTATCTCTTTGTTATCCCATGAATTGTTGATTTTTTCTTTTGTTCCTGTAATTATTTCTTTCCTTTGTTGATTTTTCACAGGATTCCGCCTCTCTCACCTTTGACATTGGAAACTTTTTGAAGATTATTTCGATGAAGTCTCCAATTTTTTGACTATAGTGTACAGCTGTACACTTCAAATTTATAGCTTCAACTCTAAATCTGGTGGTAAATGTAAATCAAAAGAGGACAAAACTCAATAATTTCTAGAATGTTTTGACTTTTAAGCGGGCCGCCTGCTGCCAACATATATTCTCGTATTTTCGTCATGGTTACTGCCATCCTCCTCACGTCACCCTCCGAAAAGTATGTGGCATAATGTATTCACAAATATAATTATTCACAACCTTTATTATAATCATCATACTAACTCGATAAATTTTACAACGTTATTTGTCATCCTGGGCCGCATATTAAATATGGGCCGCATATTAAATACGTGATGTGAAGAAATATGACTAAAATTTAATAATTTATTTCTCCACCGTTTTTGGGCCCTTTGCGTTCATTGCGTAATCCATAGATGGGTTGATGCAAATATTATTGTACAACCTCATAGTTTAAATTTCCTAGTTGCCTAGCACGCTATATAACCCTAACCTCGTGCGTGTATGTGTGAGTTGTGACATTCTGTACATCTGTAGTGCTTGCTGGCATCGTGCCATGTTCCTGGTATATTATTGCCATTTCCTGGCATCTTGCCATATTTTCCTGGTATTCTACCATAAATTCTTGGAATGTTGCCATCTGGAGGGTAGTCTGGTCTGGTATAAAGCCTGAAATCGCAATGAAATGTGATGGTTCGTCGTCTTAGTGATGAGTTATATATCTCTGAGTTTTGTGTATGGGTTGATCATAAAATGCAGTACTTCAGATAAGAAAATACATTCCACCCTTATCTTGATTGTGAGATATCGAGGTATACTGCTTTTATCATCAAATACTCAACTGTTGGGTGTATTGCTTTTTCGTTTGATATGGCTATTTACACTTTTTCTTTTGCATTAGGGTAGACGTTTTATTATTCACATTCAATTATTTTTATCCTTGAAGCTTCCGTGTTTTCGTGTAATCACATGTTTCGATATAATTTTATCGGTATCTTAAATTTTATCGCTCATCAGCTTCTGTAACAGTATTTCAAATATTTTAAATTCTGTGAGCTATCCTATGACGTGTTAACATTGGTCCGTTTAAATTGGAATGTCAACTTACATAGCGCTATTTGAAACTTAGTTCACTACTCCTGTAAAATAATAACAACTTGCAATTTGTAAGTGTAAACTGTAAAGTATGCAAATATATAAAATATAATGAAATATCTATATGTTACTAAAATACCGTCTAAAATTCTACTTAAAATGTGTTGCTATTTAATACCGTCTAAAATTTCTCTTAAAATTCCACCGAATTTGAAACAGCCGTCATGAACATCTCTGAAAGTAAAAGCTGCATTCTCAGATGGATGTATGGCTGTCTCTTCCAAAGTAATAATGGAATGATCTCATTCATACACACGATTATATATGTTTACACGTTACATGGATATTGATGACGTCATTATCATAGCTCAAAGTGGTGAATTGATGACGTCACACCGCCTATATTTTACATTCTCCCTTCGCGTTTAAATGCTGGTATCTCAGTGCGTGTGTGGCACTGTTTGTGTGTGTGTGTGTGTGTGTACTGTGGCACTATGTCATTACATATGAATATATTATTTTGTGTACAATATGCAAAATATCTATATAAAATATATTTTGTATACTCTCATTCACCACACAGCGTTGCCTCCCTCCACATTGCACCACATACAAGATAGACACTGTCAAGATGACGTCAGTATCATAGCGAAACGTAGTAAGTTGTAGAGGTGTAAACGTCTGTTTTTTGAGGACGGTCTCTTTGTTTTACATGCAGTATAATCGAGTGTATGTTAGGTCATGATGTGGTTACTTGACTTTTCATGCCACACCTTTTTGTTGAGCAAGACATTTTTTCAACGCTCATCTGAAACGCACATTTTTGAATGAGTAAAAACGTGCTTTATTCACTAAAAATACTGGCAAATTAGGGTCCAGAACGGACCAGAAATCCACATCGGATCATTGAAAGTCTCAGGTCATATTGAGTTGTGTCTCATCGAAAGTAATTCATCCCTGGCTTCTCCAGTACTGGAGTGTACCTACAAATTGCTTGAAGTCTCATTACAGCCTTGTGCCGTAGGATCCATTATTCCTTATAAGGAAATGTCAGGATTTACCACCTTATTATGTACAGTACACTCTATACATGTACTGGTACACTCTTCACATATTACACATTCTATACATTTGCACTATACATGTTCATACTATACACTCTATACACACACTATACACTCTATACAGACACTATACACACTCTATACACACTATACATTCTATAAACACTCTATACACACTCCATGTACATAGTATACACTCTATACACACTCCATGTACACTCTATACACACTAAATGTCAGGAGGAGTTTACCACCTTACACTCAATACCGCTTTATTTGGTTTAATGCTCTAACGCGTAACTTCATCAAATACAGTACAATAGGACCCTCAGTGGTCGGCCTAGACCGCAAACATAAAGACCTGTTGGGCTTCTCAATATAATTTCTGAATACAGGCTTATGTAAAATATGAGTGAAACCCTCATTTCATGAAATGAGAGCTAGAAAGTACATAATTTGATACAATGTGTATTGTTGGGGAGGTTAATTGAGTGCGGTAAACTACGGGTTCTCGTGTAAATGTGTTTATTACATGTACACTGAGCATACATTGTGTGGTATATGTATGATGTATGGGTTGTATTTTTATCTACAAACCTCTAAATATAAGCAGTGAAAGGCTTAAATATGTCACATACATTTCAAATATGAATATGGTAATTTTTGTGTGTGAGACTTGAGAGAGTAGGGATAAAAGTCTTTTAGAAAGGCCGCTGCCGTCTGTCAGTCTGTCCAGTGTGTATTTTCAATACATTAGTGTGACTGTATGTGAGTGTGACTGTTCACTGTGTGTGCTTGCTAAGAGGACCTAGTCTTCGTGATACACACTAAAATTCCAAAGTGTATACTCTACATTCTGTACACGCCCATTTTATCACACATGTACTTTGTTTCCAAGTAAAGATCACTTACCTAGCATCCTTGGATCAGTGACGTCAATAGATTACCAATCCAAATATGGCAAAATTACCAAATAAGGAAATATTCCCAATTCTCATAAAATGCTGCGTTCAATCAATTCAACATACACTAAAACATGACTATGAGGGTTTCAGAGACACGCTGACCCTTAAAATCCTCGTATTTCTATCATTTTCACCCTCTCTGACGTCACTACGTTCCTTCTCCCGTTCCTGTTATTGCCTCTCCAGACATACCACGGAGCGATCCAGAGCCGGGTTTAAATAGGAGACTCAGAACTCAAATAGGCGGTTAAGATGAGGTCATTTACAGTGTATCCACGAGACTCGCATAAAATGGTTGGGTTATTTAATCGAAATGATTTGTCATACATAACACTACTAGTTACTAGGCTCAAGTGAAACAAACATCTTGTCTTGACCGGTCTTGATGAGTGATTTAGCTGAAATTTTTCTTTCATAGAACTAGACTCGAGTGTATCGAACATAATTTAGACTATTGTTTTGATGAGTGTCTGTGTCCTTCAAACATCGAGACGTTCGTAATAAATCATACCTCTCATGACCAACATCAAGGTGATTTCACCGTCTCGTGTCTTGTCCGCCTGTTGTTAGTTAATCAAGATTATAAATTATTATCATAATTAATTTGATCAAAGATATTAATCAATGAATTAATTACACATAACTTTTTAATTTTTTAACAGTCACAAACCCTCCTAGTTTCCTTGCAAACGGATGTACAATGTCTCAATTAATGGTAATTATCTCATTATACATTGTACGTGTGCGATGAGTGTATTTATCACTTCCTAAATTTGCCATGCATAAACAATAAGCGGTCGTTAATGACGTAATTATCAATGTTTATAATGGTGCGTTGATTACATGTTAACACCTTGCTTCCTACCCATAATACATGGAAATGAAATTAGACCCAACCACCTCACTCCGACTTCTGCTTCCCTATTGGTTAGTCCTTGTCACGTGACGTAATATAGGCGTTCTGATTGGTTGAGAGAGTTTATATAGTGGTGATGTCATGAAACATGAGATATACGGTACAAGTTGTTGACCTTTCATTAAAGGCCCCGGGCAGTCGATGCTTCAATGGTTTTGCGTAGAATTTGACACTGACGGTTCTAGAATCCAGGTTGATAGTAACAAAGCGGCCTAACGCTCGTTACTTACTTAACAAGCTTTTATTAGCCTCTTTCGTCTGACGGAAGTTTTTGCCATGGTCTACGATCTTCGTTCAATGCTATAAGAATATTTTCTGAAGAATTATCATGGCTTTTGTACTGATAACAATTTCTAGAATTTGACACCGCCCACCGACAGTTCTAGATCACTGTACATACTACCTCATTGCGGCTAATACATATTTGACGCGATTTGTTCTAGGTTGTCAAAATATGTTTCGCTGATAGAAACCTTTTAATATTCCTGATTTTGAGATGTCTTTCGTTGCTCTAAACGCTGTACTATATTTTAGGTTTTCTCATATATCACACTTTTAATAAAAATGCGTAGGTTGTACTTTTCCCACCGTGTCTAGTGTCTCTATCATATGTTTCATGGCATGATTTATAGGTGCTATTTTACCTTATTTGGTATAACTGATTTATATGAGAGGACGCTGATTTACCCCAACCAAAGACCAATCTGCCAAGTCGAAATCTGGTCGTACAATGGTATATTGGTCCAATACAAGGATATAATATAGAAATGGCTTCTTGGTACCTAGCTTTCAGTACCAAGTATAATTTGTCGTAAACTGACTTCTATTGAGGAAAGTACATTTGATGATCTCAACTTTTGGATCTGTCGAGTGCTATTAAAAGAACAGCACAATTTAACAATGGTCAAATCACAGCACGATCAAATCAAGATTTAATATTTAAAACTTTATATTCTTTGATCAAATTACCATTGTTCTTCAACAATGAAATTTAATGACTTTATTCGAAATGCATATGCTCGTCTATTTTAAATTTTGTAATTAAGGAACTATTATGTTTTTAGATGTTGTATATTTTAAATGCAGTAATTAACGAACTGTTTTATGCTTTTACTAGTAGTTTTGTCGCCTGCGTGTCTTTGTTACTGCCACGTTGTCATATGCCTTTTGATAGTGTATGGTGAGTGTATTCTGGCGTCTCTGTTTACTATTTAAAGAGCCATCGTAGCTGAGCATTTTAATGTTTAGATCTTGTCACAAGCGCTTTTTTGTGTTTTTGCGGCATAATTTTCGATGAAATCCTCAATTATACCATGGTTTTACTGAGTACAAAAAAGCTCATGAAATGTACAATTTATACATGCTATTGAGTACACTGTACATTTCATATTGTCTTATTGTGAAACATTGAGAATGACTCAATACACACACCTCATCAAATGCGCAGCTGTTACGTGTGCCTTTTGCAATACAGAGAGGATATTACACCATTTTATATTGAAAGTTTCTGGTATAAGTTACATATATTACGCAGAGATTGGCTCTGACTTGAACAGAAATTGAGCCATCATGGTGTCACTGTTCAGGATTGTCTCAATTTGGAACTCCGCAATAGAAACAAGTCGTAAGAAGTTATAGATAAACAATATTTCCATACTTCTGCCGTAATATTCGGTGTATTCTTGGGTGTGTCCTTGTAAATGTACCTTAATGATGAAACCTATTAACTGTCAGCACCTTGATAACCCTAAAAATGTATCAAGTTATTAATAGTTTTCGTGTGACGAGCATCGAAAATTAAGGAAACATGTTGATGAAAATTGTTTTGATGCAAAACAATTAAAAATATTCGAAAAACTAAGTGCAAAAGTTGTAAAATCTTACTGAAAATATTCTTTAACCCGCAATTCTTAGTGTTATGAAAGGCGCAGGCCTTAATTTTATGTCAATATGAAAAGTAATGTAATGATCTAATTTTCTGAGTATTTTGTATTCTCTGAATGGGGCCATTGTCTCTGCTATGATTTTATGTCAAATCATGAAATGACTTAAAAGTTCGCTTTGAAAGTATCCTGGATTTGACCATCTTTGGAGTTTTTCATGCAAAACATTTTAACTTTTAATTGGATCTCGCGTGCCGGAGTGATTCCTTCTTCAAAATTCAAATGATATATCTACAAAGTTCCTCCCTCTACCTCTCAAATTGCGAGGAAAGTCACTCTAATAAATGATATAATATATTAAGATGTGTGTATATTACTCTATATGTTTCATTGAACTCAGGGAATGTGTCGTGCGAGCATTTATATACACCACTCTCCTAGTATAGAACCTCCAGGACATTATGTAATCGACAGTATTTCACCATTCTAAGCCATGATAATGACGTCACTCTCAACTGCCTACTATAGTCGTAGACCCCTAATATATGTGGGTGATGGAAGGGAGACTGTATGGGGTATAGAAAATATTATATTAAATGTCGGTAAAAGCCCCCTACCTCATACCCCCTTCTCTCTGAAAGAAGTATAATGATTCGAGGTGGACCCTCTATTTGTGATATCATATCTCTGATGATGTCATTGTTATGATGCAGAGTGGTCTGTTGATGCCATCAGATCGCGTAGTCATGTTTCAAAAACGTTAGAACTAACATTCCACCCTCTAGCTCTCTCCATTTTAAATGGATTAGGTGGAGTTTTCAGTTTCACCGGATTAAGCTCAATAATTCACAATAAAAGGAATTTTATATTTTTGGGAGCATGGTGAAATGGGAATGATGTGTGACGTGATTATGATTATTGAAAGTGTTTGAGGAAAGAAGAAAGGAGTTTCTCTTTAATGTGTGTGTGCGTGTGTCAATCACGCTTTGTGTGCCACATTTATATTGTCTGTAAAACAAGGGCTAAACTGCGCTCAGAATGAATAGGCGGTCGCAATATGACGTTATTAACATTGTGCGCTGCCAAATTGTTGAAAATATAACCGCCTATTTTCGTGAGCGGGAGTTTAAGTAGTCACATTGAAAGCGTTCATTAAATAGTAACATAAGTATCCTAAACTTATGTCTAGGCAGGTCAATTTATATTCAACGAGGTCAGGTACTGTAATGAGGTCAGCTACTATGTTATGATAATCTAATAGATGGTAGACTTGCTAAATCATCAAAATGTTCAGAGCTTTTTAAGCTTTTAACTCATCATAACATGCCTCATTCCTTTTGCCGTTTGACATTCCTTTTTCATTCATTCGAGTAATGAAATATAAAACTTGCATGTAATCTATGATCATGATTTTAGATTTGTACCCCAAGTCTGGCCTTCAATCTATTATTTTTCCTACCAACTATTGACTATGGAGACATGTGTTGACCATTTACTGCACTTCTATGGTATGTAAATGAAAATACCATAGGAAATGTATCAGATTACATATTTGTTCTCACATGTTCGACCTTGTTGACTGTCAAAACGTACAGATTTAATTTAGCCGGCTCGTGAGTTTACGTTTTGTAACTAAGTTTTGTTTTTGATTCAAATTCATGTCGATCATTTTCTGGATCTTGAATTTTCTTTCAAGTTTTTTTTTCATTCTTAAAGAATTGTTTAGAACTGCAAGTTGCAACCCTTGCCCAGCCCTTTATATTTTTACCCGGTGAAATTGATTTTCTCTTGCTGAAACTTAACCTTGAGTAATATTTGAGTCAATTTGCATGATGGTATTTTGCAAAAAACACGTCCACCGACTCCCTAGATAACACTGCAGCAGACTGATTAGTGAGTATGTATTCAGTACATTCACTCTGGATTTTCAGAGCAAAGTATTCACTGCAAAAATCGTGGTATTACATAATGATCTCCTGAATTTTAAATGGATACCGATTGTCGGCTACTCTTCATCGGCCATAGTTGGATTTAACTGCATGAATCCACTGTTCCAGCTTCTAAAAACCATTTTCCTGAGATCTGCCGCCAAAAAAGTTCATTTTTGTCCTGAGCAATCCCAGAGATATTTTACAGCTTTAAGGTCAAGCACAAGGAAATATTGTTATCGAATAACCTAGGCCACCCCAAACCTGGCGATCTGCCAAGAAACATGAGCTAAGCTTATAATACTCTTCCTGCCATATGTAATCACAGTAATGAAATATGTAATAAAACTGTGCGACTCGGGACCCAGGATTTGGTACCATGTTTCTCGGTTTTGCTTGCGTTTCCCCTGGTGATTTCCTGCTTCAAGAAAACGCATTAATTTCATAATTCTGATGAATTTTGAATTATAAGAAAATTAAAATGATTTCTCTGAATCTGTCCAGTTGTATTATGTGTGAATGTTGGAGAGAGTTCGGATTATATAATAGCTAATGACGTAATTACACATATTGCTAATGACGTGAATGATGAATAATCGTGATGAATTTTATATTTATTTCATTAACCCAATATATTCCGCTCCCAACTTTGCCCTATATAATTCCTGTTATAGGTCTCTGCTCTGCTGCTTAATATGCCGTTGTACATGCATTCCAACCACGATTTCATGATTCATATGTATCTAACATTCATACGCTCGTTAATTTAATAATTTTATTCAAATTACCTTTAATTAACACTTAATTTAATTAAGTTGATTAACTCTGTGTGAATGGACCTAATTGAATGATTAACGCTGTTTCTTCTTGAGTCTCCTAAAATATCATACAGTAACGTATCTCTTGAGATTAAAATGATTCTGTATGAGGTGGTTATTATTCGAAATAATTAATTTACAACGAAATAAGTTGTGATTCTTTGAAAACTAATACACCAGCGCATTGAAATCATGTTTGTCGCAATATTTGGATTGTAATAGAAACACATCACCTTAGTTTGTTGAATTTTCTCAGTAAAATAATTAATGTTTCGTAAGAACATTCAACTTTATCTCATAATTGGATGTTATAGTCGCGTACTTATTTTAAATTTCAATCACACAATTTCAAGTCGTTTATCCAAATCTCATGCACTCCTCGGGTTTATGTTACAAATTTCATCATCATTCAGGGTTCCAGAGAACTCTCCACTTTATTTCCCCAGAAAATATCTCTCGTCGAAGCCATTTGAAAGATCTTCAAAACGTATGTCGTGTTTTAGTACTCGTTCTAGAATTTTGTGCCAAGGTTTTACGGCACTGCTAGTTTAAATAGTTTCGTTGTTTCATTCTGTGCTACTTCATTGTTTGCAACCCTTGTTGGGGTTTTCTTTGGAACCTAGGCTATAATAATATTCGCAACTGTCATGGCTATTCCCGTTTTTCTGACTTACACCCTGCGCAAATCTCCCTTACCCTTGCATTCCAACTCCTGTTGAGCATAGTGTCCCTATATAATGCGGGTTAGACCCACCAACCCCTGCCTCCACTGAGAGTCTCCAATGTACGCTACCAAGATAACCCGAGCTCACGATGCCCACACTAAGATATACGATGCTCAAGCTCCCCGGGTGAGTTGATGACGTCATTATTACAAGTTTGAGTGGTGAGTTAGTGACGCCATTATTATAAGTTAAAGTGGTGGGTTAGTGACGTCATTATTATAACTTAAAGTGGTGAGTTAGTGACACCTTTATCAGGGTTTATGATGGTGAGTTGATGGCGTCATTGTTATAACTTAAAGTGGTAAGTTGATGGCTTCATTGTCAGGGTTTTTAAATCTTATCTATGATACAAAGCTTATTAAGTTATTACAGCCAGCAGAAATTCTGGTCATGTGATTAGTCACTTGGCCGGCAAATTTCTTATGAGCGAAGTTTAATCGCCTATTTTCGTTTTCGGCTCTGTCAAATTGTCTGGTTTGAAGTGAATCGACATACTTTGAACTCATTACCTCTGTCTAGGAAATTATATGCTAGCGCGTTAAAAATGATAACGAGTCTGTCACATACATAATATTCAAATCATAAATTTTATCTGACTTGGCACACTTGTCAATTGAATTATGAATTACTCCTTCCTTAACAATATTACATAAGTTTATACTTATCGAAATATTTAATTTCATATATTTTACCCCGTGCTTTAATTTATCATAAGGCTAAGATTTTACTCACCAATTCAGTGTGCATATCAATATTATATACGTTTCTCTTGGCAACTCTTGGAATCATGTGATATAAAATATTGATTATCAATGTGGTGATCTCACTTATCATATAATATCCGTGTTGGCGTCTGGTCTCATGTGAGTTTGATATGTCATCAATTAGCACATTATTCTAAGGAAATGACATCATGCGTAATAGCTCATATCATTCGAGAAGGACCTACGAATGAATGGTGCCAATCCAAGACTTATATGCTTCACTTGAAGATCATTTGACCTCTGAAGTGGTGCCAACATAGTATTGGAATATACCACCGTGACATAAGAAGTAGCAACTTAGTGTGCCATTAACTTTTATTAATGGTTGAAGTTGGAAGCAAGCCACAAACCCACCATGTGCCTTACACTAAGGCCACATGCCCGGGATTCCCGCATTTTGAAGTTCGGGAATCCCTCATTTTGGTGCCAAACTGCGATTTTTCGGGATTCCCGAGCAAAAAACCGGTCAAATTCCGAATTCCGAATCTCGTGTTTTGGAACACGAGATTCGAGATTCTGAACGGAATTCCGCGGAATTTACTAGGAAGTTCAATGGTTTCCGCTGATTATAGGTACCATTACACGAACAACCCATTATCACATTACATTATAATTAGTTGCCTACACAAACACTGGAATACACTTTCATACTAGCTTCTCTTGCTCACAATACAATGAGACAATGGTTCACGTTTGGACACTGAGAATCTGTGACTTTGAATGAAGGAATTTTAGTGAGAAATTTTGAGAATGCAAGGATCGACGCATACGTGCTGATGCTACTGTTAGCATTACTATTTAGCCATTAACTACATATTATAGACCCCTAGGTACATAATTTATAAAAGCCCATAGGCAGGTTATGCCGTTATGGGCCCATAGGCAAGTTATGGGCCGATAGGCAGGTCATGACGTATCACTGACACCAATCTGACGTATCGCTGACATACGTGACACCAGTCTGACGTATCTCTGACACCAGTCTAACGTATCGCTGACACCAGTCTAGCTGGCAGCTGACAGTGTCAGTACTTTGTGCGCAAGTACGCGTTGTGGCCCCAGTCTAACGTATCACTGACACTTGTCTGACGTATCACTGATACCAGTGTGACGTATCATTAATGAAATTCTGACGTATGGCTGACAGCAGTTTGGCGTATGACTGACACAGGTCTGACGTATCACTGACACCAGTTTCCAGTCTGACGTATCACTGACACCAGTCTGACTTATCACTGACACCAGTTTGTAGTATCACTGACAACAGCCTGACGTATCACTGACACCATTCTGTAGTATCACTGACACCAGTCTGACGTATCACTGACACTAGTTTGATGTATTGCTGACACCAACCTGACGTACCAATGACACCAACCTGACGTACCACTGTCAGTCGTACGTCAGGTATCAATGACACCAACCTGACGTACCATTGTCATTGGTACGTCAGGCTGGTGTCAGCGATACATCAAAATTGTGTCAATGAAACGTCAGACTGGTGTCACTGTCAGTGATACATCAAGCTGGTATCAACTATCAACTATCAGTGATACCTCAGATTTTTGTCAGTGATACGCCAGACTGGTGTCAGACGTCAGTGGTACGTCAGACTGGTGTCAGTGATTCGTCAGACTTTCAGACTGGACACTGGTGTCAGTGATACGTCAGACCTGTGTCAGTGGTACGTCAGACTGGTGTCATTGATACTCCAGACTGCTGTCAGTGATACGCCAGACGTTCATTAGTGATACGTCACACTGGTGTCTATGATACGTCAGGCTGGTGTCACTGTCAGTTGTACACGTCAGACTGGTGTCAGTGATAAGTCAGAATGGAATTGGCAATATGTCAGGCTGGTGTCAGTGATACGTCAGACTGGTGTCAGTGACACGACAGACTGGTGTCAAGTGATACGGCAGACTGGTGTCAGTGATACTTCAGACTGGTGTCAGTGAAACGTTAGACTGGTGTCAGTGATACGTTGAACTGGTGTCACGTATGTCAGATTGGTGTCAGTGATCCACTGACACCAGTCTGATTTATCAATGACACCAGTCTGACTTATCACTGCCACTAGTCTGTAGTATCACTGAGTCACTGACACCAGTTTGAAGTTTCATTGACACCAGTCTGTCGTGTCACTGATACCAGTCTGTCGTGTCACTGACACCAGTCTGACGTATCACTGACACAAGCCTGACATATTGCCAATTCCATTCTGACTTATCACTGACACCAGTCTGACGTACAACTGACACACATCTGACGTATCGCTGACATTGTCCGGATTGATCCGATCAATCGATCGGCAGAGTCGATTCGGTAGGCTTATTCTCGTTGAATGGCCGATTCGAGTCGCTAGTGGCCTGGTCAAATTTAGGTGAGTGATCACCGGGTGTAGGCGTTGGCCGCTCGCCGGACCTGTGGGGTCCTGGATTGGCGAACTGCTCTCAGCCCAGGATATCCCCGGAAGTTGGGTGGCCTGACAACCCAGGAGTTCATACTCTTGGCCTTATAGCTTAGCCTTGTGTATAGGGAAGTATCTCTGATCTGCCATGTGGCTGCCACTGGCCTGGTTGATTAAACTGACCTTGGCCACTCTACTAAGACTATTATCACTGATCATGATTATCACGTTAAGTTGGCAAGTCAAGTGGTTTTTAGTCCAAAGTCGAGTCAAGTCTTCGAGTCAGGTTACATAAATTGACTCGAAAACTCGACTATTATGACTCAATACCCATTAAACCAATCAGACGGTTAAATGTGACGTCCCTAACGTAAGATCAACCGTCTGATTGGTACATTTGTCATCTTACTCAAAGGAGATCACGTGATAGGCACTAGGCAATGGGTTTGCCGAGCACGGCGCCAATTATAAATGCAGCTGAAGTATAGTCCGATGATCGCTTTGAGGCATTAGATATAGATAAAAATTAAGGATTTTCCGGGGGCCTAAGCCCCCCGCCAGGGGCTTTGCCCCTGTTCTTGGGCTTGCTTCGCTCGCCCAGCCACCCAACTCAAAAATACGAACTACGGGCCCTGTAATTTTTTGGTCCGAATTGTTATACAAACACTACAATTACTGTTTAGTGTTTACATAACGATGGATAAGTTTCACAACACCTAGGACCTAGGTACTGTGGTATTGATCCATCAACGGACACTGTGTAGATACATGGTCTCATTAATAAACCATTAAACTATTATACCATAAAAGTATCCGTGAATCCACGCACACTGAAATTCGTAATTCTGGGCATGTAGCAACTAACCCCATTTTCCGGGATTTTAAATACGGAATTCCGCTCGGGAATCCCGCGCGGTTTTCAGGGCATGTGGCCAAAGGGTTAGTAAGATGTCGTCAATTTGATTCCAGACAGAATCTAGTCGTTTTACTTCGCTGAGCCAAGAATAAGAGAATACTAAAAATATTCTTTGTGCCCCGCTGTCTACTTGATTTTCTCCAATGTTCTAAGTGGATAAAGCAGCCATTTTCTTGCTTTAAATGAGCTATTTTATTTCACGTACCAGGTGGATGGTTGAGACGCCTGGGAAGGATTTGAGTACCAAAATATCAGGGGTTCAGGGGAGAAGAGGGGTGAAGGGAAAAATTTCGCACAATTCGCTGAAAGGAAGATGGCTCTTGATATTTTGGTCAGTACTTTTATTGGAAGTTCTCATGCATATTGTGCACAATAACAATATCTCTTGTATTTCAGATGAGAATGCAGAGTGGTCAAGGACCCGCAGCGCAAACCATGTGAGTTCCATGCATTTTAAAAATGAATTCTCCCACACAAAATTATTAAAAAGAATTTCTCACAATCATTTAGGATCTCCCTCGCAATTATCAATATTCTTCGCAATCAAGAATTCCTCCCAATCGGTTGGTTAGAATGCCTAACATTCCAATCATTTGTACATATTCGTACTATGATTGTTATCAACATTCCTAGACATTTTATGCTGTCATATGTATACTCCATACTTCAATTTTCGCCCATTTTAGCTGGTATGTTGTATATAATAGTGGCAAGAATTTGTCAAATTCCAAATCATTAATTAACCTGTATAGATTTCTAATTCTTGAAATTCTTGTACCACCAAACATTGTATCGATAGCGCCCTGATCCATGAATAAAATCACCCAGCTAACGAGTTCACTAAGGTAGTAGGCCTCTCCCTCCATTGTTCTCTAATTCCATGCTCATTAACTCACCATACCAATTACTAATTATCATACGTTAATTACATCTTCCATTACTGTACCCTCAAATAACCGTATTATATACAAGCATATGTGCCATGCCTTGTTGAATAATGCACGATGCTTTGCGTACCCAGCAGGAATTCGAGCCATTAGATCACGCCTTTGTGGCTTATTAATGATGACAGTGTATAGATAATATGTGTGAATGTATAATGTATACATAATGTATGTGTTAAAGTATAATTATACATATTACGAATACCACATACGCAGTGCCGAAATTGTGTGTTAATACACCATGTACATTTTTGAATGTATACAGTATTTTGGTTAGGTTATTGGAAAAATATACTTATTGCGATGTAATAACAAGTCAAGGGCTATTAATGTTTTCCAGTTTGCTCCAGTTACAAGATAAATTGTCGCAGCTTGCATTGATGCCGCGTTGTCCCATATAAATATGTTTGTATATGTATATTACCATGGTTACACCAATTAGTGGTTACAAGATGATACCACCGCTTATCAGTTACATGTATGTAGGTCACGCCTCCACAGCCCCTCTTAAATCACATTCCATTTGACACACACACCGGCGTATTCAAATAACATTTTATCTTGCCCCAGATTACGTAATTGCTCAAAGTTCCACGTAATACGTTCAGGAATGTCATGAATGGAACGCGAAGCGTTTTATCTCTTGCTAACACAATCCATGCGCGCATTCCGTTTGATCAACGCTGACCGCTGATTGGTTCGTTAGGCTACTTCCTTAATTATGCCAGTTGACACGGTTTCAAAGGGTGATCACATACGGGGCGTCCTATTTAAGTTCCCGCGCGCTACCATTTAGTGAAATACACGATTACACCCATTTAGTGAAATACACGATTACACCAATTTAGTGAAATACACGATTACACCCATTTAGTGAAATACACGATTACACCCAATGGTAAATGTACTCTCCTTGTATTAAAACGTCACTCAAGCATTGTTGAGAAATGTACACCAAAGTACAGTTATGCCCAGGGTATGTAATGTAGAACAACGGTGTCCTCCGAAATGAATTTTCAAAAATCTGTAGTCTTCTAGAAAATCCTTAAGCGTATTTCATCGTACATTTCATTTTTAGAATAAAATAAAATATTTTGATATTACATCAACACTAATTTCATAAACATGTCAATGATTCATTGGCCAATCTGCTGGATCTTCCAGCCCACATTATTTTATAGACATTAACATTGAAAAATAAATTAAACGTTATAAGTTAAATTTAAGATAGAGACAATAAATAGATACATACAGCAATCATCTTCCAAAATACCCGTGAATCATCACTTTAATTATCTTACTAATATGGCCAACAATACCAGCAAAGGAAACTTTAGAATTTAGGCGAGGAATAACTCTCTGACAACCCATCCGGAATTAAATTAAACGATATGTCAGAGATCGGAAGCTCAACATTGCGTAGTTGTCTCCCTCGGGAACCCTCACTGATATCAGCACACTCTTGGGAGAAGTGCAAACGATAGCTTGGTTCTCATCAAACTCATCACGTCCCCGTATTCCTCATGAGTCTTCAGCTACAAGTTCGGCTAGTCTACGATGAAAGACTCTGGCTTGAGGTGCCATCCCTCCCAAAGTACTATACACTAGAGGAGTGAAACTGCACTTCTCTACTTGAATCACTCGCTGCTCATAGTTCTTCCTCTTGATATTTTCGTGCTGTGTGTATACTGCTTTGATGTCTCTGTCCTTGTAGGAGTCTGGGATGGAAAATCCTCACATCAAACATTGTTCTCTGAAAGGTCCCCAGAGCCCCCTGAGCAGAGATGTCAAAGGCGGGCCTTATCCTCGGAGTTTCCTGGAACAGCTCACTAGAGGCGATTGGGATCAGCTCTGGCTCGGTCTTGACATCATGACACACTTCCGCAAGAAACGCAGCATTTGTATCATTTGAACTTTATTGTGTCTGAAGATTAGGTTGTCACCATTTTTTACAAGTAAGGGTGTGGTCTACCGAATTCTTCTTCCACAAACACAAAGTGCTTTGGAATGTTGGGGATCTGCCATCCATACCTGAGCGAGTGCGTCCCGAAACTCCTCTTGTTGAGCACCCATCCAAGGGAACCAATGGGAGAACTGTAAGCCATGCCCCGGCACCCTTTTCTTGGGCTAGACTTATGGACCTCTTCAACTTATCAATGAAGTACTAGAAATAATGTCAGTGACTTTTCTGAGCATCTTCACTTCTTTGTTCTTCATACAGTCCCTAGTGAGTTCTGTAACTTTCTCAAACTGATATCCATCCAGACTTGATTGTTGGTCAGTGATCAATGTTTTGAGACTGTTTGTGATTTTTTCCGATGTTTGAAACTCGAACTCAGAACTTTCAGCTGGATTGGATATACCCAGTCCACCAAGTCTGACAGGGAGAGTGAACAATACTCGTTCTGCATCTGAGATTTGCCTCCCAATAAGTGCAGGTAGAAGTTTGTCCCTTATGACGTCCTCCAGTGGCTCAAACAGATCGGAAATATCAGGGATTGTCCGCTGAACAAAGGTCCATCTATGGCACAGTGCCTTGGTGTATGCTGCATATGCTGACTGTGGGTCGTCCTTTCCTATTTCCGAAAGTTCCTCAACATCTTTAACCCACTTAGACACCTTGTCCACCACATAGCTCGTACATTTCATCATCTTAAATCCAATGTCTTATCTATAGAGGTGCATGGGTATACTACAAACATAACAAAATACTGTATTCGATTTTCTAATTCAAGGATTGACATAAGAGGCGGAAGTACTAAAGTGTGTACATTTCGTCTATCATCCTTAAGCGTACTTCATCGTACATTTCGTCATTTGTAAATGTATACATTTCGTCTAACATTCCCCCCACTCCCTCATGCCGATGAATTACCCCTACCAAATGGGACACCCCACACCATTCCATCAAATGGCGCAGCAGCACATTCCACAGCAGATGGCTTACAACGATGTCAGACATCCTCAGGTATAATTTCTTTAAAATCCTCAGGTACCTACATGGCATTCTGCCCATTCTTAGCGGTAATCAGTTTTACAACCACATTCATTGGCGTTATTAACTCCTTTCAGTATCACCAAAATCTTTGATCCTATAAAAACCTCAACTATTTTCCTTCGAACGATACAAGCTTTTCTCTCGTTAACTTGCTAATTATTAATTAAACTTCCTAATCACTACTCAAGTAGGAACCCCACCAGGCATTTCAGCCGTTGCCAGGCCCCTTCCTGCCCTCATACGGAGCAGTGCCGAACATGCAGGGCTACGCGGCCTTCAACCCCAACATGCAGTATATGGGCATGCCTCACCAGATGATGTCGCAGCCCCAGCCCACTCAGCCCCACCAGGTAATAATCAGGGCCGAGTCCCAGTTCCACCAGGTAAATTTAAACAGATTTCCCTTTCCACTTTGTGCCTGTCGGTGGTCTTTCAGTCGGTCCAGTTATATTCCTAGAAACCCAAAGATTTCCTAAATTATCCGAAGAACTATTACGTGAGTAGCAATAACTTGGGTCGGTGTTGGGTATTTACGAATTCGGTGTTAAATTTGGTATACAATTCGTGTATATACACTTGATGTATGTACACTTATCGTAATGTTTGCAAATTGAACCAATTATTTGTAACATTATCCCTTGTACAGCGCAGTGTAAACATACATCTAAATCAATTGAGCAATTTTCCAGATTGTTTATTCAATGTCATTTGCGGATTGGGATGTTTAAATTCAATCGTTCATTCAACCGGTCACGAGCTATTTCTTTTTCCAGACTATTCTTTCAGAAAACTGAATCGTAATTATAATTTGTCATTAGTTGTGATAACGTCATGCGATGCATTATTGAAATTCCGGTCACGTTCAAGTCCCTTTAACTGCCATGTATCTTATCTAATACATTGTTTACTGACATGTAATGGGATGTAATGTGATTAGCAGGATTGTATAGGAAGAAGAGCTCGAGTAATTGATTTATTGTACCCGGAATTGCATTTATCGTAGTTGCAATTTAGTTTTGTCGCTCCTCTATCAGGGGTTAGAGTGGTGAGTTAGTGACGTCATTGTTAGGTTTTTATCTTATCTATGATACATTTTTTATTACAACCAGCAGAAATTTCGGTCATGTGACTAGTCACTTGGCCGCCAAATTTCTAATGAGCGAAGTTTAATCGCCTATTTTCGTTTTCGGCTCTGTCAAATTGTCTGGTTTGAAGTAAATCGACAAATTTTCAACTTATTACCTCTGTCTAGGAAATTATATGCTAGCGCAATAAAATTGATAACGAGTCTGTCACATACATATTCAAATCATAAATTTTATCTGACTTGGCACACTTGTCAATTGAATTATGAATTACTCCTTCCTTAACAATATATTGCATAAGTTTATACTTATCGAAATATTTAATTTCATATGTTTTACCTCGTGCGTTAATTTATTATAAGGCTAAGATTTTACTCACCAATTCAGCGTGCATATCAATATATACGTTTCTCTTGGCAACTCTTGGAATCATGTGATATAAAATTGATTATCAATGTGGTGATCTCACTTATCTTATATCCGTGTTGGCGTCTGGATCTGGTCTCATGTGAGGCACATTGATGCATCATCAATTAACACATTATTCTAAGAAAGTGACATCATACGAAGTCACTCATATCATTCGAGAAGGACCTACGAATGATAATCATGCCAATCCAAGACTTATATGCTTCATTTGAAGATCATTTGACCTCTGAAGTGGTGCCAACATATCGGAATCTACCACTGTGACATAGGAAGTGGCAACTTAGTGTGCCATTAAATTTTAATAATGGCTGAAGTTGGAAGGTAGCCACAAACCTAGTCAATTGTGCCTTAGTCAGATGTCACTTAACTGAAATGAATTCAAGAGCTTATTCTTTTCGCTTCCCGGATTAAGCATTAGAGAATACTTAGAAATATTCTTTGTGATGGTAGCCAAGTTTCACTGTCGTCTGTCTGCTTGATTACTGAGCTTTAACCCCAATATTCTAAGTGGTTGAAGCAACCATATTCTAGCTCTGAGTGAGCTATTTCATCTCACTACCATTTGGATGGTTGAGGTGCCTGGGAAGGATTGAAGTACCAAAATATCAGGGTGTTTTTGTGGTGAGGGGGTGGGGGCCAAATTTCATTTTGGCCAGTACTTCTATCGGAAGTTCAAATATTTCTCAAATGTATATTATGCACAAATAACAATTTATCGTGTTTTCAGATGAGAATGCAGAGTGGTCAAGGACCCGCCGCGCAAACCATGTGAGTTACATACATTTTGAAAATGAATTCTCCCACCCAATTATCAGTAAGATCTCCTTACAATCATTTAGAATCTCTTACAATAATCATTGAGAATCTCTCACAATCATTTAGGACCTCCATCGCAATTATCAATTCTTCTTGCAGTCAAGAATTCCTCCCAAGCAGTCTGTTAGAATGCCTCACATTCCAATCATTTGTGCATATTCGTACTATGATTGCTATCAACATTCTCAGACATTTTATGTTGTCATTTGTATATTCAATACTTCAATTGACGCCCATTTTAGCTGGTATATAATAGTGGCAAGAATTTGTAAAATTCCAAATCAATAACCTGTACAGATAACTAATTCTTGAAATTCTTGTACCACCAAACATTATTCATAGCTGATAGCGCCCTTATCCATGAATAAAATCACCCTGCTAACAAGTTTACTTAGGTAGTAGGCCTCTCCCTCCATTGTTCTCTAATTCCATGCTCATTAATCCACCATACCAATTACTAATTATCATACTCTTTAATTACATCTTCCATTACTGTACCTTCAAATAACCGTATTATATACAAGCATATGCCATGCCTTGTTGAATAATGCATCATGCTTTGCGTACCCAGCAGGAATTCGTGCCATTAGATCACGCCTTTGTAATGATGACAGTGTATAGATAATATGTGTGAATGTATGATGTATACATAATGTGTGTGAAAGTGTAACTATACATATTACGAATACCACATACGCTGTGCCGAAATTTTGTGTTAATACACCTTGTGCATTTTGAATGTACACAGTTTTTGGTTAGGTAACTGGAACAAAATATGCTTATTGAAAAGTAATGTTTTCCACTTAGCTCCATTTACAAGATAAATTGTCGCAGCTTGCATTGATGCCGCGTTGTCCCATATAAATATGTTTGTATATGTATATTACCATGGTTACACCAATTAGTGGTTACAGGATGTTACCAGCGCTTATCAGTTACATTATGTATGTAGGTCACGCCTCCACAGCCCCTCTTAAATCACATTCCATTTGACACACACACCGGCGTATTCAAATAACATTTTATCTTGCCCCAGATTACGTAATTGCTCAAAGTTCCCACGTAATACGTTCAGGAATGTCATGAATGGAACGCGCGAAGCGTTTTATCTCTTGCTAACACAATCCATGCGCGCATTCCGTTTGATCAACGCTGACCGCTGATTGGTTCGTTAGGCTACTTCCTTAATCATGCCAGTTGACACGGTTTCAAAGGGTGATCACATACGGGGCGTCCTATTTGAGTTCCCGCGCGCTACCATTTAGTAAAATACACGATTACACCCATTTAGTGAAATACACGATTACACCCAATGGTAAATGTACTCTCCTTGTATTAAAACGCTTACATTTTACCACTCAAGCATTGTTGAGAAATGTACAGCAAAGCACAGTTATGCCCAGGGTATAATGTAGAACAACGGTGTCCTCCGAAATGAATTTTCAGCATATTACACCAAAATTTCTACGATAAATTCCCTTCAAAAATCTATAGTCTTCTAGAAAATCCTTAAGCGTATGTCATCGTACATTTCGTCATCTTAATTCTTAAAGTGTGTACATTTCGTCTAACATTTCCCCATCCCCTAAGGCCGATGAATTACCCCTACCAAATGGGACACCCCACACCATTCCATCAAATGGCGCAGCAGCACATTCCACAGCAGATGGCTTACAACGATGTCAGACATCCTCAGGTATTTCACTCGCGGTAATCGGTTTTAGAACCACATTCCTTAGCTCTTTCTTCGTGGGTTAATCATTGGAATGACGGAGGGCCCAATGGCGTTCTTCATTCATCTCAGCATCAGCAAAATCTGTGATCCTGAAAATCCCAACTATTTCTTCCTAACGATAGATTTTCTCTCGTTGACTTCCCAATTAATAATTTAACTTCCTAATCACTACTCAAGTAGGAACCCCACCAGGCATTTCAGCCGTTGCCAGGCCCCTTCCTGCCCTCATACGGAGCAGTGCCGAACATGCAGGGCTACGCGGCCTTCAACCCCAACATGCAGTATATGGGCATGCCTCACCAGATGATGTCGCAGCCCCAGCCCACTCAACCCCACCAGGTAAATTTATACAGATTTCCCTTTCCACTTTGGGCCTGTCGGTGGTCTTTCAGTCGGTGCATTTATATTCCTAGAAACAAAGATTTCGTAAATTATCGGAAGAACTATTACGTAAGTAACAATAACTTTGGTCGGTGTTGGGCATTTGCGAACTCGGTGTTCAATTTGGTATACAATTCGTGTATATACATTATACACTTGATGTATTTACACTTATCTTAATGTTTGCAAATTGAACCAAATATTTGTAACATTATCCTTTGTACAGCACAGTGTAAACATACATCTAAATCAATTAAGGAATTTTCCAGAATGTTTATTCAATCGTGAATTCAACCGGTCACGAGCTATTTCTTTTTCCAGACTATTCTTTCAGAAAACTTAACCGTAATTATAATTTGTCATTAGCTGTGATAACGTCATGAGATGCATTATTGAAATTCCCATCACGTTCAAGCCCCTTTAACTGCCATGTATCGTATCTAATACATTGTTTACTGTACTTAATGGGGTGTAATGTGATTAGTAGGAATGTATAGGAAGAAGAGCTAGAGTAATTGATTTATTGTACCCGGAATTGCATTTATCGTAGTTGCAATTTAGTTTTGCCGCTTCTCTATACACATGTCAATCAGGTACGTTTACACGGAATTCGCTCAAATTTCATTGTCTGTTTAGTGTACACAGGTACGTGTATGAAGATACGTTCTTCATACGTTTTCGTACGTTTAGGACTTCCATTGACATTCTTCACCTCTCATCTAGGCTCCTCTATGTCTATCACGCTCATATCCAACTGGACGGCTCCCTCAGATATCAGAAAATTCCTCCCAATCATTGAGCGAATATACGCCTCATCAGACCGTCTCATTTCCACAGACTCCGGTCTTACCAGCGATGTATCCGATGTTTTGAACTGTTCAGCTCCGTGTGAGAGCTCCATAGAATGCTTGCGCAGCTCAGTGTTGCGACATATGGAGACTTGGGGATGTGGTGGACGAACTGTGGCATTGTGGACCTGTCTGCTCTACCAAGCTATGAGGGAGTTAGTGGAATGTTACATTCCCAGGAAAACGGTCTTTGCAATGATGGAAATAGCCATGTCGAAGTGTGAGAAAGGTATCAAGGAGAGGTGGACAAGCCCTGTGGATGAGAAGGATTTTTTTCATCTTTGCTGGGGTTTATCTCACGGAACTAAAGATTGGCTTTTACTGCATTCCATTTGCGATCGGTGTATTGATTATACCGGTGAATGTGATGATTTTGAATCGAGGCTTGTTTCACCTCAATTTATCCGAGATAACGTAGCCCTTCAGAGCGAACAGGGCTCGGAGAAGTCAGAGTTTCACCCGGGATTTCTTGTCAAGTCTAGCGAGAAGATATCCGGAACAAAACACGTGATTCTCATTGCTGGAGATGTCGCTGAGAATGTTGATCACGTGGGGTACAAAGGATTAGTGAAAGAAGAGAACGTCACCACTGCTGATCAATACGGTGGACAAGACATGATCCCTTGGAATGAGAAAATGGTTAAATTCCTGGAGGGTCTGGGAGTTCAGATAGTTCTATCGACGGGCATTTGCAAACATGACTTTGTCAATACTGGTATTAGTGTGATATCCGGTATTTCCTATGACACTTTGGATCAGTTAGCAAGAGTTTACAGTGTTGATCTGCTGCCCTCAGTTGATTTCGCTCACCCAGATGATGTCATATCTGTGAAATTCGAACAAAACTCAGATAATTTCTTGTGTTTGACCCCGGGTTTGTCAAGTAATCACCACACCATTCTGCTACGAACACCAGTCAAATGCGACGTAAAGAAGAGGTACAAATCCTTCATTTCTCGGGTGTGCCATGCTTTGAAGAATAAATCAGTTGTTCCAGGAGCCGGTCACACTGAGCTTCTCTGCTCTCGTTTGGTGAAGAAATGCCGTATTTCGGAGGAAGATATCGAGCGGTATGACATCTCCGATGACACTGATGATATCAAGCATTATTATTCAATGGTATCACACAGATTATCTGATGTTTTCTTACGA
Organism: Beroe forskalii; assembly: GCA_011033025.1. Taxonomy (NCBI): domain Eukaryota; kingdom Metazoa; phylum Ctenophora; class Nuda; order Beroida; family Beroidae; genus Beroe; species Beroe forskalii. The sequence continues at coordinate 209,222 of WFMF01000073.1, read as the reverse complement.
GTAGCAACTTTAACAGACAGAAATAAACTCGAAGATATCGTTAATGATGATCGGTACCGTTCATTTGAATGGCTGGACAAGTATCACGAAGAACGATCAGATGAATGCTGGCAATGTGGTTCAACCGATGAAGCATACGATGGTGATGGCGTGTATGATGAGCCCTGTTCCAAAGTGGCAGCATGGAAAACTGCCATGGAAACAGCCAGGGTTTTAGAAAGTGTTTCTCTTACTCTCACACCGCAGGCTTCGGAGTGAATTTCATCTTCAGGCTTTTTATTATTTATCTGTATTTTCAACATGTTTTGTATGTTATTTTTATTCAAATTTGATACTAAAATATGTTTTTCATTCGATGCATACCGATGATTTTCATTCACTCTTCATACCTCCGTAAGATACCGTTTTCTGTAAAGACTTACCAATTCAGTCATAACACGTACTTTATCCTTTTCAGTACCCTACTTACTCCTCTCCACACATCTAACATTTCCCCCTCCCCTCAGCTCCATCTAACCCATCCACCACTCAGCCCCCACCTAACCCCTATTCCCCACCAGATGACGCAGCACCCGGCTCACACGTCGTCGACCCCACCGATCCCACCTCAGCAGCCCAACCAACCTCAGCCGCAGCCCCACCCTCAGCCGGCACCCCAACCCCACCTACAGAAACCAAAGAACAAGGCCATCAAGATCATAGACCCCAACACGCTATCCGAGATTGATGTCAAGGCGGTGAGTGTTTTACCAGGGTATCTTAACTAAACCTTCAACCGTCAGTTGCAAGTATGGTTGTAAATTTTAATACTAGATCGCTTGAAACTATGTGGCAAAAAAGAACTTTCACATTTCGTTCAAAGCCATTCCGCTTAAAAATTCAACCTTATGACTGAAGAACGTAGTTCATTTCCCTAAAACCCCTCCCCTCCCTTCAGCCGGCAGCAGCGCCCTCAGACGCGCCTGAATCCCAGCAAAACAAGGAGAAACGGAACGTGTTCAAGGAGCAGGTGCTCCAGACCGTCTCCAAGGAGCCGAGTGGACCGAGTGGTAAAGGCGCCCCACACGCCTCTCCCTCGCCTGCCGCCTCCTCCCCCCAGCAGCAGAAACCCCCCACCACCAAACCCCCCTCCTCCACAACCCCCCTCAAGAGTTCCCCGGGGATGAAGCCGCATCCGGGACCTGTGGAGATCAAGAAACCTGGCACGTCGCCAGTGAGTGTTAAGCCGGCAGAACCGGCTAAGACTATCACTCCCAAAGCCATACTGCCGAGAACGAACTCGCAGTCGGAGGACAAAACTCCTGAAAAACAAGGTAGTTTGAAAATCTCGGGGAACAGCTTTATTTACAACTTTATTGCAGAGTTATCGTTCAATCATCGTTTATACCCCTGAATTGTGACTGAACCCAGCCCCAGACTTGTGACGGAATCTGGTCTGACCTACCCCCTTCCAGGTATTGAGATGAGTGTCCAGACGACGCCCTCCCTTGTGAAGGTTGCCACCCCTACCCCTGCCCCAACCCCCTGCACCACCCACTGAGAAACAGGAGATACCCCCTCCTAAGTTCGAGTCTCCCCCTCAACCTGAAACTAAGAAGATTGAGAAGAAACCGGAGAAGACGAAACCAGAGAAAGTTGAGACTGATGGTTAGTGATCTTATCAGATTCAACTCCTTATCTTTATAATTGTGGTTGCCTTTAGTATTTCATCTTACCGAGTAGGTTCTTTAGTGCTCCAATCGTCCTAAAATTTTAAATCGCCGCTCCTCGCAGGTGCACCAGTTGCACCGGAGAAAACAAGTGTTCTGGTGGAAGAGAAGAAGGAAGAAGAGAAGGAAGTGAAACCAAAGTCCAGAGAAGAGCCCAAACAAAAGGGAGGAAGCAACCAAAGCAAGGCAGCTAAACAGAGAGAAGCACCGAAACCAAAGGAGGTGCTGAAGGCTAAAGAGGTTGTCAAGCCAAAGGAAGATACCAAACCGAAAGAGGTCTTGAAACCGAGAGAGGAGCCGAAGCCGAGAGATGAGCCGAAGCCGAAAGAAGAAGTGAAGCCTAAAGAGGAGAGCAAGCCGAAGGAAGAAATCAAGCCTAAGGAGGTTCTGAAGCCGAAGGAAGTGCTGAAGCAAGAGCCGAAGCCGAAGGAGACGGTGAAGCCGAAGGAAGAATCACGCCGAAGGGTGGACGACTCAAAGGTCAACGGAGTTGTGGAGAAGGCTGCAGAGAAGCTGACCATTGAGATCCCCAATGGCAAAGGTCAGTGTTTTGTCTTGAAGGAAAACCATAATTTGCTCGTAAATTAGAAATTCCAAATATGATTGACGTTTGTAGCAGTTCTGACCTCTGCTTCTTCGCGAGTAAATGTCAGCCATATTTGTTATTGCCTTTTTCAATCGGTATGGCTGCCTGAACTTTGACAATAACAAGCGTAAATACTGCGACTCTTGAGTGATAATTTCACCTAATTAAGAGTCAGACGCTTTAAGTGTGACTAATCAGTTGATGAGCCTCATTAATGACCTTCACTCTCTTATAGTTAGCCTCATTAAATAAGTTAATGTAGCGTTTCATTTTATGCTCGTACTGAATAGCTTTGATTGTAACTGGTTTATAGTCGTCACTAGAGTGGCTGCTTGTTCTTCATGAATCTGCCTCAATAGTACAGTCAAATCTGGCCGAAAATAGCCCAAAATCGGAACAAATTCTACACCAAGCGATTTTGACTGTTTTCTATAGTTTTTTGCCCAAAAAATCGATCTAGCAACTTTCCAAGACTTTCCAGGGTGGGGAAAGTGCCGAAAAATCGATTTTTAGTTGAGGCGCAGCCGACTGACCTGTGAAAAACATAACTTGGCCCAGGAAGGTCGTAGAGACTTCGTTTTAGGCTTAAAAGAAGCGAAATGGCCATGTTTATAAACGACTTGTTAATAAACATATGCCCTAAAATGCTCAGGAACCGAGTTATGGGCAAAAAACTGTTTTTTGGGCACCTGCGAGACATTGTGGAAGCGATTTTTGTATCTCGATCCAGGAAGGTCGTAAAGACTTCGATTTGGGCTTAAAAGAAGCGCAATGACCATGTTTATATACGACTTGTTAATAAACATATGCCCTAAAATGCTCAGGAACAGAGTTATGGGCGAAAAACTGTTTTTTGGGCACCCGCGAGACATTGTGGAAGCGGTTTTTGTATCTCGGCCCAGGAAGGTCGTAAAGACTTCAATTTGGGCTTAAAAGAAGCGCAATGACCATGTTTATATACGACTTGTTAATAAACATATGCCTTTAAATGCTGAGGAACCGAGTTATGGGCGAAAAACTGATTTTTGGGCACCCACGAGACATTGTGGAAGCGATTTTTGTATCTCGGCCCAGGAAGGTCGTAGAGACTTCGTTTAGGGCTTGAAAGAAGCGCAATGGCCATGTTTATGGACGACTTGTTCACAGACATATGCCCTAAAATGCTGAGGAACCGAGTTATGGGCGAAAAACTGTGTTTTAGGCACCTGCAAGGCATTGTGGAAGCAATCGTGGCCATTGAAGCTTGATTTTGGATTTGGATTTGGATTTGAAATGCTCCGGAACAAAGTTATGGGCGAAAAACTGATGTTTTGGGCATTATAAGACATGGCCAATGCTATTTCTGCATCTCTGCCCAAGAGGCTTGTAGATTTCATTGTATACCTCAGGTTATTAGCAAAAACCTGATGTTTGGTCAATATCGGCCATGAATCATCAGACAATAGACATGGCTGAAGCAATTTTATATCCAAGCTCAGCAAAGCAGTATGGACTAAGTTTTAGGTACTGCCACACATACAGGTCGTAGAGCTAGGTGTCATCAATGAATCATCTATCATCATCTTTACATTAGCCCTAATAGTCTACACAGTTGCCGTTCTTTTTAAGTTTAAAGCCCTTCTTGGGGCAAAGCTGTGATTAGAAAATTGTGCTTGTGGGAGCCCCATATCAGTTCATCAAATCTATACAAGTCTGTATATAAACATGGCTATTGTATTATTTTGATAAGTTTCAATGAACTTCCTAGGCTGAGATACAGCACAGGAAAATTGCCTCAACTGAGAAGAAAACTAAAATTACATAACTTTGTTCTATAGCATATTAAGACATACCTTTGATAACAAGTAGTATATAATACACATGCCTATTGCACGTATTTACAGCCCACAATGAAATCTCTACTCAAGACTCTTGGGCCAAGATAAACAAGAATTGCGCCTGTCGGAGCATTTCTTGTGCGTTGTTGATTGTTCCCGTATACAGGCGCTTAATTTCCTGTTCCCCGTGGCTGGTATTACTATTAGAACACGCTGTCATTAGAAATGACAGACTCATTTGACCGTTGTCCGTCTTATTTACTGACATAGTGAGTTGACGATAAAGCATAAAAGTGACCTCACAAATCAAGATACAATCGCGGGCGTACACCTACGGGAACTAAGAGCAAATAATTTTCCGTGATAAAACGCTTCTACTATCAAGTGTGACATCGCAATACTAACATCCTTGAATCAATTTTATAAATATTCCTCGTTATGCGGGCGCTATATAGTTTTCTTTCTCCTACAAGTTTGAATTAACGCGCGCAGATCTGGATATCACGTGGGCGATTTCGTTCCACGTGCCAAATGTTCGCGCGCGCGTTCCCGCTATTTCATAGAACTCTTTGAAGATTCGTTGCGCGCCGTTCGGAGTTTCATAACTATGATCACCATTTTCGTTACGCGTTAAATTTTCTTTTGTGTTGCGTTGCAGATATCAAACCATTGCAATGTTCGCTAATATTGTAACCCGCCTATATATTTTCAAGATTGAGATACACAATATAATTATTAAAATTACTGACCAAGATTAAAGATTCAGATATATCATTGTTGTTATCAATCATGAACCGAGACAAACTCTCATGTTTTACTTTCCTCTAGTCAATTCTTTTCATCATTCATAACTGATGGCACTAATACTGCCCATTGTAAATTGGCCGAATTGCCCGCTACTTAATTAAAGAAGTCCAAATGGCTGTGTGATTGAAATCCAATCTGATTGATTCCGTGAAAATTGATTAAGTTTTGATTTTATGATTAAAGAATTGTTAAATTTTTGATAAAGAACATCAGCATGAACAGAGAATTGAACTCAAATACCTACAAAGTAGCTCATGAGTTAGCTAGCTGCAGCCCATAATGCGAAGGATGCCACTACACCAAGCTACTCTGACGCGAGTGATATTATAAAGGAGCAGTTGATCGAAAAAGCAAGTGACATACATACCACGCGCATACGACCAAAATTGGTCGCGCGCAGCACACTACCTATTTCAGATTTAACAGTACGCGTAAAGGTAGTATACACACAACCCCCACAAAACACGATCTCTGCTAACCTTTTCTCAATGCCTTTTTGTAAAACAAAAACGCGATTGGGAACAGGAAAAAATTCAGTTTTTCGCCCATAAGTCGGTTCCTCATCATTCTAGGGCATATGTTATTAACAAGTCGTATATAAACAAGGCCATTGCGCTTCTTTTAAGCCCAAAGCGAAGTCTCTACGTCTTTCATGGGCTGAGATACAAAAATCGCTTCCACAATGTCTTACATGTGCCCAAAAAACAGTTTTTCGCTCATAAATCTGTTCCTGAGCATTTTAGGGCACATTTTTATTAACAAGTTCTAAATAAACATGGCAATTGCGCTTCTTTTCAGCCCTAAACGAAGTCTCTAACGACCTTCCAAGGCCGAGATACAAAAATCGCTCCTACAATGTCTCGCGGGTGCCCAAAAAATCAGTTTTCCGCCCATAACTCGGTTCCTCAGCATTTTAGGGCATATGTCTGTGAACAAGTCGTCTATAAACATGGTCATTGCGCTTTTTTTAAGCCCAAATCGAAGTAATTAACAGGCAGTAAGCCGCGCATGATTACGCCGCGCATTGAAAAGCCGCGCATATATGAGTTCGACACGCCACCGTTACGACCTTCCTGGGCCGAGATACAAAAATCGCTTCCACAATGTCCCGCGGGTGCCCGGAAAATCAGTTTTTCGCCCATAACTCGGTTCCTCAGCGTTTAAAGGCATATAATGTTTATTAACAAGTCGTATATAAACGTGGTCATTGCGCTTCTTTTTAGCTCAAATTGAAGTCTTTACGACCTTCCTGGGCCGAGATAAAAAAAATCGCTTCAACAATGTCTCGCGGGTGACCAAAAAACAGTTTTTCGCCCATAACTCTGTTCCTGAGCATTTTAGGGCATATGTTTATCAACAAGTCGTATATAAACATGGCCATTGTGCTTCTTTTAAGCCTAAAACGAAGTCTCTACGACCTTCCTGGGCCAAGTTATGATTTTTCACAGGTCAGTCGGCTGCGCCTCGACTAAAAATGGATTTTTCGGCACTTTCCCCACCCTGGAAAGTCTTGGAAAGTTGCTAGATCGATTTTTTGGGCAAAAAACTATAGAAAACAGTCAAAATCGCTTGGTGTAGAATTTGTTCCTGAAAAAATTAGGATTTGACTGTACTACAATAAGGATTGATTGGTCTAATGAAGGCTCTACTTAAATGTTCTCTCAATCCAGCTTTCATTTCAGCGGAAACATTTCGTTTTTCTGTGAAACGCTATAACAAACAGCATACCGACCTTTCGAGGGAACAAGCGCAAACATATAAACATTGACTGTTGAGACAAACGAACAAATCAAAGTACAAACATTGAGACATTCGCTTCACATGTCAAACAAACACACAGACAAACAAACGGACATTCACACCTACAAACATTCGCACAAACTTATATACCATCTGGTCCCCTTCCAGTCTCCTTTGTCATCTTTATGTTGTGTAGCCCTTCTCAATAGAATATATAGAGTTTATATTGACCATTCTTCAAGGCTTCATGGCATTCTTTATTATAAGCTTTCCTAACAAGGTTATTACTTTATTATTGAGGATCAAGTTGAGAAGGCACCTCTTATTATCTTCTATGTCTGTTACTGACTAGGAAACTACTTTGTTATGATGAGTCACATTCATTGTGTTTTCTTGATTTCTAGCACTTCTTTGCAGATTTTTCATATGATAGTCTATTGAAAATATGTGTGAAGAATGGAGATTATATCAGTTGACAGTTTTGTTCTCCTCTTGGGCATTTCCAGTTCTATGATAATTGAGTTCTTGATCCTCATCTTTCCTTTTCTTCCACGCACCCACTCAGGGGTAACACATCATGTTTCACAGAATTCCTCTTCTAACTCTCATCTTTTCTTCAGACTTCCTCTTCTAATTCTCTCATCTTTTCTTCTGACGCACTGACCTACGCCCTGCACTGATATAATATTACACCGTATATCATTCAAATTTCAAATTAACTAACTGCACAGTCTCTTTAAATGGAACTAATGTCCTAAATATATGTTGCATAATATATAGCTCACTCGATCACTCCTCAGACCTCCATTTATAACGCTTTTAATTAATAATGATAATGCTAAATATATTAAGTCCGGAATGATCTAGCATCAGCAAGATGTCAGATGTCACTGGGTATGCGTATTATAGTTGGAAGTGGTTCTTATTAAGTCTTAAATTTGAGGTTTTATGTGATTCTCGTGATCGTCTTTAGTTCTTCATCATTGTCGTCAGGTGATAGGTACCTTTGGTGATGCAAGGGGATACAGTCTGTGTTCTTGTGTGATTCATGCTTTTCTCATGCTTTTCTCTCATGCTTTTCTCTTGTGTGATTCATGCTTTTCTCAAAGTCTCTTGGTTCCCTTGATTTGTTCTATGTTTTCCTGTCTGTCTTTTTATCTGCCCGTCCTGGTCCAAACTACAGACAGCTCAACTCTCAAATGTACGCATTACACAGTCAGACAGTTATACAGTATTGACATTTGACAGACAGTACACAGGATTAAACTACTCTACACGCCGCGGTCTGCTTTCAAGCATCTCTGCACACTGCACAGCATACACCGCACAGCACTGAGCACACACTGCACAGAGCCTGCATGCGCTCTGCACACACTTTGCACAATGCTAATTAATATACTGTCACTCGTAGTGCATTGATATACTGTCACTCACAATAAATAGGCGGTCGCAACGTAATCATTTATTCTGAGCGCGCTACCAAATTATGTAGAAAATAACTGTCTATTTTCCCTCATAAATTCTCCTAGTAGGAGGAGCAGTAAACAAATATTACACGCTACATTGACTCAAGAGAGAGAATTTAGATAATAGGTGTGCTGTGACGTAATTATCTGGAATTAGCATGACCAATTAGTGAGATCTAGAGCAATCTATATTTGTTGCAATAAAGTGCGCTGTAGGTGTATCATATATTTGATAGAGACACGCCCGTGATTTCCATTATAATATTCTTGGGGGATAATTGAGCCACTCCCATCTCATATAATAGTGAATGATGCAAGATACCTCAGCCAATAATATAAACCATAGGTATATACTTACGCACTTGGTAAATCAATCAATCAATCAATGGCTTTTCTGCTGGATGAGTTATATTTGTCGACGGTTTACCAGGTTTTTGTTTATAAATTCATTTATTTGCCCTGTTGGATGGCATGATCGTTCCTCTTTTGTAAGGTACCAGTATTTCTTACATATTATTCGAGAAGGGGCAAATGTCGCGCGTTGCAGCTCATTCTATAGAAGCCCCTTAGTAGAATGTTCTAGAAGTTCCTGACATTACTTCTCAGTCCTTCTGTTATTAACACGGTAACTCTTCTTCTTCTTCTTCTTCCTAATCCTTTACTCTTAACAAGTTTGTCCACCACACCTGTTTGCACCCTGATAAATTCGTTACCTTCATTATATAACGTGCGTGTCCGTGACCGTCGTATATTGATCTCTCTGGTCCAAATCTGCCCTTTTTAGCTATTCGGAATTTCTACTTACCCTGACTATGATCTGACTCACATTATTATTTCACATCCTCTTGAGATTCGTGCATAAAGCTCCCTCTGCACACATTAATCCACGCACTAATCTCCTATTGCTCCACGTAGCATAGCACATTCCAACACCTCCCTAGCTCCAACACCTGCTATCGTTAGCAGCAAGTCTAATCCTCTTATAATCTAAAGCCATTTCATAGCCTACTTTGGTATATTCCCTAAAGTGGATGCGGGATTGCCCCAGAATCCAGATATTCTGACAAAATTGAATCTAACCTCAGACTAGATAAGCACACTAATATCTCCAAGTTAAGCTCTCCACAAAGTCCACACAGCACACTCCAACACACCTGTTCACAGTTCACACACTCACACACTCCAACACATATTACTAAGACTAACACTCTCTCACATATTACTATAACACTAGCATTTAACACACCAGATGTTATATATAGAGGGCGGCCCCACCCCTCACTGATTTGAGCTCCTGTCAGTGCACTACCGCTTTTATAATAGGAGAGAGTGGTATTAGTGATGTCATGGTCTTGGATGAGAGTGGTGAATTGATGATGTCATGTAGCTTGTTTATCTTATTTATATGTGGTATATATTAAACGAACTATAGTCTGTAGTAATCTGTAGTAGTCAGCATAATATAAATAGTTTTAGTCGGAGTAAATGGTGCGTAGTTAATTTAGTAAAATATGCGAAGGGTTGGTCTGCTTTTATTGTTTTCATCGTATGCTCTTTTTTATTGTTTACATCGAAGGAAGTGGGTGTTGCCTATTAATTCTACCTTTGTTTTCATACCTGGAGAGTTTGCATTATATCCACTGCCTTCTCGAAACATATGGAATTATCCTCCAAAGATTCATCAATCATGGAGTGCTAACTTCATCCCTACATTGTCCTAGACAATATTGTGCGTTTTATTCTTCTGACTTTGTATTATGTTTAATTATATTGTTAATAGTTTCTGTGTGATTGTTTCGACACACACTCTTTACACAGCTTGGAGCAGAGACACCAGCAACAGCAGCTATGTGTGTAGCTGGAGGTTTTATAATATATTGTTCATGAGGCTCATTATACGAAAAGTTGGCGTTTCACTGTCATCAGTTCACCATTCTAACCCATCATAATGACATCACTCTATAACACGTGTAAACCTCACGCGACCTTTTCAATAGGTTGATGTGGGGGCTATAAAGGGACCGCATCAGTTGGAGCTAGCAAAAGGTATGTGATTTTGTCTACAAGTCAAGGGAAGCAAGGGTTAACTTTGGCGTTTTGCGATTGTTTGCCGGGGGTTTTTGGCGTTTTGATAGAGGTTTTTCGTCAAAATTTGTTGTGTTTTAAAACTTTTCGTACTACAATTCGAGGCATGAATAGGTTTACATGCCACTCCTCCCATTGTTATATTTCGTTACGTGTCCTTTCCCACAAGCAGTTCTTTGCTTTATCCTGGATATACAATTTGGTTGTTAGCTTCCAGACTGCTGATTGTGTCTAGGTCGACGACCAATGACCATTGTGCTTTATTTTGAAGGTTTCTGCTTGTATTCCAACAATGTAGACTGTTGAGTGTAGACATAGACTAGAGACTGTAGATTCTAGACCTTCTAGGTTTTTAAAGTACAAGCTATCAAAACAATCAAGCTGATATCATGGCTATATTCATTCGAGATATAAATACTCTAATTGGAGGAAGCTTCGTCTAGAGAAGCTTCGAAAATATGGGGGTTTTCGTCTTAATCCCCAAAATTTCGTTCTTGACAAACCAAGTTGAACGGACCAGGTGTTTCAACAGACCACCCTTAACTTTTCTCTCTCCTTGTGGTGTTATTTCATTAGAACGTGTCATATGTTACATATTTTACAATAAAATAGCATTGGATGTGATGGCGAGCTCTGCGTCACTATGACGTAAGATGGTTAATGTGATAGTTGGGACATGGTTATCATGCTCTGGCCTCTCTTTTAGTTGTTTTTATCGGGACTCTTCTTGTCATGCATTTGTAAAATATCTAAAGGTCTTTACTTTTTGTGTGATATTTAAAAGGTTATGTAGCTGCTATAATTGATGTAAAATGTACAGGGATTGTTAGTTTTGGACTATCACGGGGAGAGCAACGCTATTTTATGCCACCACTTATTGGGAAGGCCTAATTGCTCTAGGATCTATGGCCTAAAATAGCGGTGCCCCCTCATCAGCTCCTTAAATCTGCCCGATCCCTCCTCATGCACTTACATATTATTAAATTTAATTGTTAAAAAAAAATTAATTGTCACCATACCCTTGGAGTAATAGGTCTAACCTGTGCGCATTTGGTAATGATTCCCGGTCTATGAACGCAACCCTGGTTTCGTCAGACCCCTGTAAAGCAATAAATACCTTATTTGGGAGGGGAGGCAAGCAGATGTTGCAGTAATATATCCTTATATTGCATTTCCCCATCATAACGTGGACTTGAGAACCTGTACGTAGTAAATGGCGCCATTTAAATGCTCAACGTGGTGTGTTGATGACGTTGAACCACCTATTTTTCGTTGGGATTAATAATGTCGACGGCAGCATTTAATCTCTTATGCAAGGTGTAGCAATGGCAGCACCTAATCCCTTATATAACTTTAGGAGTATAGGGGGCGTGGCAAGGCTCACATTGTGTTGAGAAATCAGCTATATAGTATATATGTAGCTATATATGTGTGTTCACAGATTGCGATATTCCAGTGTTTCCATTTATATTAAAGGAGTTCGTATGGTGTAAGCTGCGCTATAAAGTTCATATTTATGTGAGTAGGTTGTGCAAGGTGCAAGCACTGCTGCAACGCGGTTCTGTAGAAAACACCCTGCACTGTGCTTTATTTAGACTTCCTCTCGCAGATTTGGGCTTTTCTTTCGTCATAGAAGGAGTGGAGAAAAAGCTATGTGCCTCGCTCCGAGACTACCCGGTTTCTAATCTCTATGATTGTGATCTTTCTTTGTACCATTTACCGGTGTGGAATCAGAAATCACACAGCACTTTTGGTATTTGTACCAAATATTTCAATCAATAATTCGATCATTCCCGATTCCCCTGGACGGCATCGCCTGCTCACATTACATACACGGAATTCCATAAGATTGTCTCACATTCCCTTTCATTCTGCAAAGAGTTGCAGTATGCACCGCGGTGTGTTTTGGTTGTAGGTGACTTGTTTAAAACAACCTTATGTGAGAGTTTTGTCTAACGACGTAAAAATGACGTTAATAAACACTAAACTTTGCCCTCCTCTTAAATATAGTGGATTGTGGTTTTTCACAATTGACGATGGTTTCTTTGTGATTTGCTTTCCCATTATTTTTAACGTATTCATCTCTTATGAGGGTAGGAAACCAATGGGAAGTGTATTGACAGTTATTAAAGACAGGAGCTTTCGAATAGAATTTAAAATTTAGAATCGTCAGCAAAACTGCTATTCTTTATCTGTCAGGCACCATTTTATGCGTAACTATCACAGTAGTAACCTACCCTAAACGATGTAAATAAGTACCTTTGCTCCTGCATAATATGATGCATATATGGCGTAATATTTCTGCATATATATTAATTACAATTGCATGCTGCATCTTTTTGCAGAAACTTGTTAGTAACGTTAGACCTGTTAGATTTACATGTTGCCTTAAATAACATTCAACCAGTCCAGAACATTCTAATGAACAACCAAAATCACGATCAGTATGCCAATCATTAATCATGTAATTTATTTCCATAATTAGGTTAGTTTTGAAATCCCAGTCATCATCCATATTTCACTCTTCTTCTTGCTCCGGGACAATAAATTGGTTCAAAAAATATATTTGAGACCGGGATTTTGTAACCTAATGCCATAAAATCAACATATTGGCGCGTCAAAATCAGTGATTAAAATGACGTCATTATCATAGCTCAAATTAGAGCATTATTGACGTTAATCCGCCTATTTATTCCTGAGTAAAGTCACCGGACGCGGCAAAGGAACGAGACGGACTAATTGATATTATATTTTTGAAGTGATAAATTTCCATCCGTTCATTATCACATACACACGTAAATTTATATATGTCTCCCTTCCTCTCTCAAATATGGTGGAGGTTTTACGTGAAATTTAATTCTTTAATTCAATATATATAACAAGACTTTCGTTAACATATGTGTTGGGTTGTCCCTCATTTGTCTTTTTTGGCGTTCTGTGTGGTTTCAAAGTTTGTGTTACGGATATATTATAGTGGTTTCTTTTGTTGATTCTGTTATTGATTTTGTGTTGAAATTTGATTTAATTGTTTTCGTGAAATGAACTCACCGCTTTGGCCTATGATTTTGATTTTTGCCTGATTTTGCTGTGTGAAGACTGAAGTGTCAACAATTCATGATGCCCTATCCAACGTCTTATAACATACTCGCAATTTGAAATCTCTTCATTCATTTCAAAGAAAAAGCTTTGCATCGAATTACGCAATGCATCCCAAGCTATACGCATGACGCACCATGTATACCCAATCATTGAGCAATTTAATAATAAAATAATGACATGCAGGCCTTTGTTAGCAACTATATACATAAATATAAATGCGTGACGTCACTAATTTGGAAAATTGCCAATAATGTGACGACACTGCCGTAGTATGTGGGAGAAGGGACATTTCGATTGATTTTATTGAATTTAGGATCGCTCTGTATTCGTTTGTTTTCTAGCCAAGGAATTCATTTAATCGGTTTAAGTTATGTTTAATGCACCTTGTTTCACTTTCTCTATGATAATGGCTAATGCTATATGGAGAGTTGGATTTATAGTAGCTCTTACGTTAATCGGAGATTTTAAATCATCTTAAAATTATTCATTAAATCGTCTGACGCAATTCTCATTTCGCTCTGGCCTTTGCGTTTAATTTTGTTCGTTTGACGATTGTATTAACTGAATTTCTTTCAAATCGTGAAAATAGCATTTTATGTAATGACATGGCCTCGCGGTGATACATTTTCAACAATTTCTTGATTATTGCGTACGCGAAATTCCGTCTACCCAACGGTTGTTTGCTAGATTGCTGCGTGATATTTGTTGCTGGGTATTGGGAGTGTAACTATGTTTGTTGCTGGGTATTGGAGTGTAACAACGTTTGTTACTGGGTAGGGGAGTGTAACAATGTTTGTTACGGGGTAGGGGGTGTAACAATGTTTGGTGCGGGGTAGAGGGGTGTAACGATGTTTGTTGCAGGGTAGGGGGTTGTAACAATGTTTGTTACGACTTGCAGTGGTGTTACCAATGTTTATTGCACTGGTTTGCGAAATGTAGCACAATCTTGTTAAACACAGACAGTTAAACACACAAACATACCTACAAACATTCCTACAGACATACGCGAGTAGTTAACCAAACCTCGGTTTTCTTTGACCACTCCACCGGCTACCACAATGGTTTCCTGGACGGGATGATATGATATCTTGTGTTTCCTAAGTCGAATGTCGTGTCTAATTTCTTGTCTCTGTAGTGTTTCTTCAGGATAGCATAATGTTATATCCTTGGAAATATGGATTATGTAAATTGTCGCGAAATTTGTGACTAATTCTTGTTTCCTGCCCTCTTGAAATCTCAGTCAGTCAATCCGAAATTGTCCAGACTTTTCCGTCGTAACCATGATTGCACCTTGATTTAATCATTGCCCCCTTCTCCCAAATTATTCTCCGATCATGAACATGATTACCTGTTATAAGGGCAAATGAGTTTCTCGTTTCTTGAGTTTCTTATTTCGCTAACCTGTTATCCCATATTTCACTTCCTCTTAAATTGAGTCTGTTGACATGAGGTGTTTAATGTTTCATTTGATTAGGAACTCTTTTGACTCGTCTGTACTCTGTACTCTGTTATCTCCGTTTGTTATAGACTGTGTTGTTGCTCCGTGTTTTTGATAGTTCTCTTCGCAAAAAACCTCGCATCCAAACTTTTATCAACTTGAATAGTTCTGTTTTGTTCTAAATTTTCCTTTCATTTTTGATAAGTCCAGATATATGCTAACCATCCCTCCACACGTGAACTAGAGTGTGATATTATGTAACCATGGAGACCCTTACGCTCCACGTTCGTCTCACGGCCTTCTTCACGGTTCACGCTCTACAGATTCTGCAATGCATGCGGGTATTCATACTCCGCTTCGTGCTCTTCCAGTGGGTCTCTCAGCAGAGTAAGTCCGGAATAAGGATGGAATGATTGGAGGGAATTCCTTCAATTTCCTTTGGTATTCTCAGTTGTGAATATGGGTTAGGCGGAAATTTAACTTTCGTCCCGCAGCCCGCTGTAACCCAGATATGGTGAAATTTCAACTAAACTAACCACTTCGTTTCCTCAGAAATCCTGCCCCAAGAAGACCTCCCCTCCTCTGAGGAATCCTCGGAATGCAAGGACCAGTTCGAGACCCCTCCTGCCACGCCCTCTCAACTTCTCTCCACTCCTGGACCCGTCAAGTCTCCGCCTCCTCCGCCTGTTGAACTTACTGATGTTATGCCTGAGCTGGCGCCTGCAGTCGTGCCAGCCAAGCTGACTGAAGAGGTGGGTGTCGGGGATTTGAATTTGTGGAAAAGATCTTCGAAATTATTCCCATTTCTCCTATTCCCACGCTGTTAGAGAGACTGTTGGAATCAGTTCCTACTCCACTCATTCTTATCGCAAACGTTTCCCCTATTACCACACATTTTCAGAGAATCTGTCCCTAACCCACTCCTTTTCCCTCTCAGGTTCCCCAGAAAGTTGAAGACAAGACCCCCACTCCGCCGACTCCCCCTGCAGCTGCTCCGGTTAAAGAGGAAGTCAAAGCCCCCGAGAAAACCCCGGAGAAGCTTCCTGAGAAGGAGGTTGCGCCCCCTCAACCCCCTTCCACTATTGATGTGGCCCCGGAGATCGAGGAAGGTAGGAGGATTTTAAGGGTTATTTTGAAAATAGTGAACTGAAAAGGGAATAAGAAGAGAGAATTGATAATGGATTGTTTCATTTCGAAAGAGAACTGAAGTGAAGTGAATTTTGTCAATTAATTGTTCTGAACGTTATGTTAATCCAGGTGAGATTATCGAGGAAGAAACAACCCCGACCGGACATCTCCGATACTCCCGAGAGGAAATGATGGCACTCAGAGAGGCTCAGGATAAACCCCTGCCTAATATCCCCAAATTTGATTGTATCATGGACAAACCCATCCTCAAAGCAGAACCAGTCAGACAGAGGTTCGTGTGATCTTCGTTTTTCTTTTCTCTCAGCATCAATTTGATGGGCTTCAAATTTAACAATCAAACCAAAAGCTCAGTGACAACATAAGAAATAACAAATATTTTCCCCAGAAATTAAAAAACAAATGCTTGTGTTTAACAACCCCTCTCTCCCTCAGACCTAGCAACCAGTTCGTTCCCACTTGGGAGAAGGAAAGTAGTAGGAGCAGATCCCGAGGAGGGGACAGGAACAGGAGCATGGACAAGAACATGTCCAGCATGTCCATGAAACCCAGGATCATTGAGCATACTCTCGCTCCTGCTGTGGTGAGTCATTGGACTTTTCACTTTCAGAAAATGACCCTATGACTGGTCCTTGCCCCTATTCAAACTCGGTCTTTTTTAAAACCAAGCCTTGGCGAATTTCGACTTTCAGCATCCCTCAGTCTCCACTCTCCACCTCATTTTGTTGAACTCTTGATTTTCGGAGACTTTCCTCAAGATAACTATTTGACGATGAATAGTTCTAAAAATAATTTCCTTGTGATTTCTAATCCAACCATTCCACCAGACCCGTAAGAAGAGCTCGAACGCTTGGCTGAGTAAGCGAGAGGAAGCCCCTGCCGCCAAGGAGATAGATGCTAATGCTATGGTGCTGAAGCAACTGAGAGGCAACATCGTGGCCATCCTCAACAAAATCACTCCGCAGAACTTCAAGGAGCTCAGCGTCCAGATTCTACAACTGGTGAGATTTCCTTTACAGTTTCATCTGGGGCTTGATGCGATTTCCCTTTACAATTTTATCATTTAATTCACGTTTTTGTTGGTGGGATGCACCATTCTCCAACTGGACACTGGTGGGATATCTTTCTAATTACAATTTTATCACTTCCTTGAGTTTGACGTCTTTTAACTCGTGATCAAAAGTTGAATTGCAATATCATATCACTTCCCCCGGGTTTGACGTTGGTAAACTCGTGATCGGGAAATTCTAATGTAAGTTTTAAAATAAATATTCTGAAGAAATCAGTAATCTGAGACACATTCTTTCTCCTCAACTGGGCATAGACAACAACGAAAAGTTGGAGATTGCAGTTGAGATTATCTTCGAGAAGGCTGTCCTTGAACCAGCTTTCAGTCAGACGTATGCTAACCTTTGCAAGGTGGGTCATGTGATACGCTCAATGTAATAATTGAAAGAAATTTTATTTTAAATTTTCCTGAGAAGTTTTTTCATGCTATTTTTGGCCCAGTTTTTATTTAATTTATTAACAAAATTGGTTATCAAAGTGGTTCTATTTATAAAATGTAACAAAATCACACCTTATTAATTTTATCGCTTTCTGGAAAAACAGGAAATAAATTTTCTGTCGATGGCCAGTGCCAAAATCTCAAAATATAACATTGAACTCGAATTTCCTTTATGACAATACGCCCTTCATCAAAGTCCTTCTCCACTCCCTTTTTTCTCATTTTTACTTCCTCATTTCCAATTCAAAGTGAAATAAACTCCTCTTCCTCATTTCAGATCTTAACTCCCACCACATTTCAGATCATGAGTTCCATCAAGTTCCCCGGTGAGCAACAGAAGATCTCTCCCTTCCGTAAGACCCTGCTGAACAGGTGTCAGAAGGAGTTCTTCAGGGAGAAGACAGACGAGGAGGCAGTCCTGAAGAAGATAGACGAGCTCAACGCCAGAAGTAAGTGTGGAAAGGACTTTTTTAGTAAATGATTGTGACTCAGTTAAATCTTTGAATCTCCAACGGTAAATTTGATCTCCAATGGCCATTAGGATCAAATAACGTCTTTTTCCACGTAGATAGTACTTCTTTTCCTCACATGTTTTGATCAAAACAACCTGAAAACTCAAATTTTCCACCTCTAACTCGCCCCTCTCCCCCAGCGGACCTGACAGAGAACCAGCGGACTATAGAAATGGAAGACCTGCTCTACCAGAGGTCCAAACTCAAGAAGAAGATGCTGGGTAACATCAACTTCATCGGAGAGTTGTTCAACCTCGGCATGTTGTCTTCCAAGATCATCCTAACTCAGGTATGCAGATATTTTCAGATATGCGGTGGTGTCTTTCTCCGTTGCTGCTTGGGTAGTAAAAGTATGAGTCGGTTTGGCATCGTTTTTATTGTCACAATTTGACTAGGGATGAGGGAAAAACTTCCAGCAGTCGACTTCCTGCTTGCAATTCCCACTTTTTCGCCAGTTATTGCCTTATTGGCCAATAATCCAGACAGTAGTCTGGCTAATTGGCCAATTAGGCAATAACTGGCAAAATCGTGGGAATTGCGCGGCGCGATTAAAGCAATTACAGTGCGTCCAATTCAGGGAAATGTTCCGCGCGCTACGCGAACTCAACTGCTCATGTGCGACCGGTCACATGAGCAATTTTGACTTTTTCACTGAATATCCTGAATTCTCTTGTTTTTACGAAACTATCTCCCCCAGTGTATTGTGAACCTGCTGGGTAAGAGAGACCAGCAAGGGAAAGTTGATGACGAGGTAGTCGAGTGTCTCTCCAAGCTATACACGACAGTGGGCAAGAAGCTGGAAGATGAGTGCAATGACGAAGTCAAGAAGAACATGTTCGATAAGACCTGGAACGAATTCAAGGGTCTTGCAATCGGTGAGTTGAATTACTTGATCTCGATCAGTTCTCTCTGGATTTCTTGTCATTCGATGACAATTCCTAGCTTTCTAGTGTTTCAACTTTCATTTGTTTCATGCTCTGTTGCTCACATTTTCTTCATCACATCTAACCAAACAATCCACCCCCAGACGCCAGATACCCCTACCGGATCCGGTTCATGATCCAAGACGTTATGGAGCTACGAGACAACGCTTGGGTACCGAGGAGAGTGGAAGCTAAGCCTCAGAGAATAGAGGATATCCACAGGGAGCACGCTCAGGAGGAACATGAGAAGAAGATGGAGGCTACTCTGGCTGCTACTACTTCCAGGAAGTCCAAGTCAAGTGAGTGGGAACATTAGGGGTGAAGTGGGATGGGTGGCAGCAGCCAAGATTATTTTTGGTGGGAATCTTATAGTCAAGCAAGTTACAATAAGTTCTGTCGAACTAGTCGTGGTTTCCATTATTTCGGGGTGATCCGATGGCTAGTCTAGGTAAGGAAATGATCAAAGAGAACGGTTTACTCTAACAACTATCTCTACCGGATATCACTAACAATCCCACTCTCTATCAAGGACTGACAGTAGGGATGAGAGACACATGCGAGGCAGCAGGGATGGAAGGGAGAAGGACTACGTTCCTAAGAAGATCACCACTCCGCTGGATATGAGCAAGCTCGCTGCTCAGGTATTGTATACGGTCTCCCATCCTGTTTGTGCTGTTGTTAAAACTTCTGAAAGTGAGTTGGAATTTGGAAATGGCAATTGCCAATCGTGCTTTTCAATGAATTACGGTGAAACTTAGTTCCATCCTCGACAAAATCTGGGCTAAAATCCATCCCACCGCGGGATAAATCGGGGTTGAGATCATTGAGTTAGCCCAATTTCATGTTTCTGAGCCCTGCAACACCCGTGTTATTAACGGTATTCTAGAAATTCGCCTCTCAGAAACTCGACAGCAGTAGCCTGGTGTTCGGACCTACCGGAGGAAAGTGGGGTCGAGGCAGTGGAACTGGAAGTGGAACCAACAGTCCGCTCAGTGGAAGTAAAGAGGACCTCTCTGCTCCCACTAACAAGTAAGGAAGTTTTAATCATGAAGTTGGTTTCATTAAGTCACATAACCAAGGACAGTGCCCAAACGTCCAGTTACCCTGGACCACTTAAAATTATGTTGAGTACCCCGGTATAGAAAATTCCCCAAATTAGGTTGATTGAATTTTAATACTCCTGAAATTCCGCTGATCTCCCAGATAAGTGTCTTCCTTATCCTTAACTCACCCCTCCTTCTCTAACAATCGGTTTGACATGCTGTCTAAGGGAACTCACAAGCCGAAGCTGGTTCCTGGTCGCACCTCCAGCGCCCCTGCCCCCAGGAAGAATACCATGGACAGGGAGAGGGCATCCGCTCTTGCAAGCGCTCAGATGATCGCCGGAACTGGGGTGAGTTGAAGGGAAATAGTTTAAAAGATTTGTAAAATCTTTACCAGTGTCATATACTAACGTGTTAAGTGGGAGTCCGTGTTGATATCATTGAACGCCCGATTTAAACCCCCCACCCGTATAAGAACTCATCTGAACAAAAGGCCGTGATTCTCCATTACCCGATATAATTTTAATCGAAACCCCTCCTAACATTCCCCTCTAACCCTCAGCGTCGCACCCCCTCGCAATCCCCTGTGAGGAACGCCCCTCGGTCGCCTGACCGGGCTGCCAACGAGCCCAAGGACCTGTCTGACGACGAGATCAGGCGGAAGACAAAGTCCATCATCTCAGAGTACTTCGATATAGAGGAGATGGAGGTGAGTTTTTTTTTCCAATCTCTCGATAATTAAATGGGGATCCAATCGATGTTTAAATTTGGTGAAGTCTCGATATCAAAATTGGGCGAAGTTTTAGATACGTTTCACAAGTGAGCGATAAACTAATGTCTTTCCCCCTTTCTGGGGTTTCCCCTTCTGTAGTCTGTATTCCTTCAAAGACGTAATTCTGAGTTCTCTAACCCCTCTCTCTTCCAGGAAGCAGTTGACTGTGTGAAGGAGGAGTTGAAGTTGGTGAAGAAACACCACATCTTCGTGCAGGCTGCCATCACCCTCGTCATCGACGCTAAAGCTAAGGTTTGTGGTGGTGGAGAGATGATCATTTTGGTGGAAGGATCATAACAAATTTACTTCTTCTCATTGGCCTTATTGTCTTTATCCACCTATCCTTCAATGCTTGAGTGCCTCACCGTGGGTTTTCAAACAAACATTTATGTTCTACTTCTCCCATTCCTCCCGTAACTTCACCCTTTCTTCTATCTACCCTCCTCTCTTTTCTCCCCACTCCCTCCCTCTAAACTCATCCTTCCTAAGAACATCAAGCTGCTGGGTGAGCTGTTCGCCACCCTCTTCAAAGAAGACCTCATGAACGCTGACGGTCTTCTCCACGGTTTCCAGCCCACCTTTGAGTCCGCCCAGGACTTGGCTATCGATGTACCCTCCATCTACGCTAACCTTGGCAAGCTGATGGGAGAGAGCTTTGCTCAGGAGCACCTGACCCTCAAAGTCATCAGGAGTGCCTTGGAGCCTCTCCGGGCTACGGACAAAGCCGGAATTGTCTTGTGTGAGGTGAGATTATTTAGTCGGGGTTTCAGACAGGACTTGGCCTGTGTAATAGGAACTTCTTTGTCCAATTTATCTATTTTTAGATTCTGTAGAATTTGCAAAAACGTTCGAATAAATGAACCATCATGACTATTTTCCTCCTTAGCACACCCAGTAACACCTCTCCTTCTCCAGGTAATCAAGACCTCAGTGGATATCCTGGGCAGCAAGGGCAGCATGGAGGTACAGAAGAGATGGGGCAAGGAGAAGATGTCCTGGTCGGACCTGTGCGACAACCCTGCTGAACTTATCGAGAAGTGAGTTATGGTTATAACTTGGGTTTAGATTTGTAAACGTTTTGCTGTTACTGACTTGGTGATGTCAAAGCTATCTGACCACTTGATCAGTCTCAAAGGAAGGCAATTTCTCGAGGACTGGCTTGGGCGATTGATGGTCTTCAACAGGTGTTGAGTGTTATAGAGATCTTCCCTCCGATTATCTCTTTTGCCCATCTCCTGTTTTTTAACCCTTCCACCTCTCTCCCAGATACAAGTTGGACTACCTGTCCACGACAGAACCCAAGGACGACTCCACCTCCACCTCCTCCTCTTCTCGTCGGGAGACTGAGTTTGACATTACGATACAGCTCAGAGCTCTGTTACAGGATGAGAGGAACAACCAGGACGATGTCTTCACTTTCATCGATGTGAGTTGGATTTGTAATTACCGGCATTTTCTCTGAGTCAATAGAGATGAATCATTGATTTATACCCTTTGCTGGTATACAAAATCAGCGTCATATATTTTTGGCTGTTTTTTTCAATATTTTCGCCTAACATATTCACTCCATATTCAAAATCTCATAATACTAACTCTTATCTCTTCCTCAGCAAAACGTGCCAGTTGCCACGCAGAAGGAATGCCAGTTCATCAAGGACCTGATGACGGTTGCCTTCGAGTTCTGCTGCGACGCAGACCCCAAAGACGTGTCCAAGTACACGCTATCAGACGCCAACTTTAACAGAGTGGACCCCATCCTCAAGAAATACCTGCAGGTAGAAATCTGACAAATCACATGCTATTTTCATCCTTGAAATTTAGATTTTTTGAGTGGAAGCCTGATTGGGAATAAATCCATTAAATTCAGATTCGCTCATTTGATTCAGCCATCTTAGGAATGACTTGTTCTCCTTTCTAAATTCAACATCTTACACTAGAACTCTTTTCAGAGTGACAAAGACAATCTGCAGTGTGAACTGTACGCCCTGGACGCTATCCAGCTCTCTATTCACAACATGAAGCACCCCAGAAGTAAGTAAATTATTTGGAGTAACTTGAGCAAAAACTTCATCTTCTAGAATAGTTCATTGTAGCATCGTGCTGCTATCTCACTCAGACTCTTGAAAGAGTTAATGCATTTTTGGGGCGGGACAGATTTACTTTCCCGCCCTGACAATCTGTCAAATCGCCAAATCCTTTCGCAGTCCATTGTCCCATCTCCTAACTTATGTTCTCCCTTCCAGTGCTCGCCCACGACATCTTCGTGAAGCTTGACGACGGAGAAATCATATCAGAAGGGGGATTCCGACATTGGCGCGACAAGGGCGAAGAAAACCAAGGAAACGGGGTGATGCGATCAAACCTCAAAATGTTCTTCGAGGAGCTCAGTAACAACGATGAAAGTGATTCGGACACCTCAGAAACGCCCACAACTGCCAGCACGCCGGCTAAAGCGTAGTCACGTGACTCTAGTTTTTATAATTATGTATTATAACTTGGTGATGTTGTGGGGAATTCTATTTATAAGTTATTCTGGCACGGCGCCAGCGATGCGGATGATGATAATGGCGTCAGGATTTCAAAGAATGATGATGTCAGCAATGCTAATGATGATGATAAAGTTGGGAGGTTTTAGTATCAGTTATTGTATGAGATGGAGCAACCTTCACTTCTCCCTCTCTTCAGCCTCCTTCATGAACTTTTCTCTAAAGATTCTACTACTTACACTATTCATCAGTCTCGAACAAACAATTCGTACCCACGAGGACAGAGGAGATGTCTCACAATTATTAAATGGCTCCTTAAAATTTCAAACAAAATATCACACGAAAATAGGCCCATCTTTTTTTCAAGTCACGCCATAGATATCGCGTGACTTATGATAACCACTAATCTTTGCGTGATATATAGCGCGTGATACATAACGCGTGTGACCGGTGACTTGAAACGCGTGAGTACCAGTTCGTTCCTTTTGACAAGCCCGTGTCACACTTCCTCTGCGACTGGAGCGTTGCTCGGACCGCCGTACTTCGCTCGGGGACTCCGCTCCGCTCTCCGGATTTTATATCTTTCTGTGATTGGTGCTGCTGCCGAGTTTACAATCTGGAGAAACAAACACGTCCACAGAGTTCTCAGCTTGAAGATGAACGTGTTTTCAAGTGGGTCACCCGGGCTGAAATCGGGTCGAGTAAGGTGCCAGTCTACAAAGGAACGTCTGGTGCTCACCATAACATTTTTTTGGGTGTCCGCCAATAATCCTCTCTCTTCTGTCCTCAGTGTGTCCACGTGCGTAGAATGCGCGGCGCGTTCACTCACCACAACCATTATATAGATATATAAACCGTGTCCTCTACTACGCATTGCGTGGTCTATGCACGTGGAAAGTGGAGAAGCATCACGGTGATGTCTCTTTTTGAGACACATCACTTTGACAGTGATGTCTCTTTTGAGACACATCACTTGGACAGTGATGTCTCTCTTTATCGTTCAGTTGTTCTCTGGAATATATTTGGTTTTCTTTTGTACTAACTGTAAGGCTATTTATTAACTCCTAACTGGCAATGGTCTGTTAACTTTCTTACTGATGATAGTTGAGATTTTTAATATAAAAGTCCCTTTTATTTCGTTTTTAAGTGGTTTACTTATTTACTTATCGCTGATTTAGAATTTGATGTTTTTAGTAATATAGACACTGCGTATCAATCTTAGAGGAAAAGTAGTTCAATAAGCCCACACTCGAAAATATGTATGAAGAATATACGTCAACTTAAATGCTTTCTTTTTCATCATTAGTAGCGAACTAAAACCAATAAAAAATGAAAAAAATGTTAAGAAAAATTCGTTTGTTGGTAAAAACAGTGGTGATAATAATATATAATTTTTGCTGCAAAGCGATCATTCCGAGTAAGAGTAGGACTGTTTAAGTTTACTGTGTAAACCTCCAGCTACCGACTCAGATTTTACTCTCGGCTTTTACCGAAAATAGTTGGCTTTTATTTTCTTATTTCGCGATACATGAGTTCTTTTTGTTGAAAATCGGCTATTTTTCACAATTATATTTCGCGTTACATGAGCTTTTATTGATTTCAATTTTGATGATTTTGTGCTGAGAGTAAAGTCCAGATATTCCAGAATTGAAAATATCCGAGAGATTTGATCGCCTTTGCTTTAAGTACAGTTGTGCGCTTTGACGAGAAGGAATATTGCTGTGACATTTCAAAATCGTTTCAGAACAGGCACAATGACAGTGGCATTTTGAACTGCACTTAGCGCGTCTTTTGTGTGCGCAGCTTAAGTTTATGCGGCGAATAGACATGAATATAACATGACTCTACGCCGTGCAAACTTAAGTTGCGCACACTAAAGACGTGCAAACTGCAGTTCAAACTGTCACCGTAAATTAAAAAACTGTTTGAGAACCATTTTAACATTTGAAGCGCACGGCAGTGCTTGTATTATTGTTTGTATCAAGATTTTTATTTAATGTTGCTTTCCGTCAACTTTTATACTAGTAAAGAATGGGTAATATTATAACATAACACATTCGGGATGTATATAGTCCGGTCGAAAATAGACTAATTTTTACGAATCAGGGAACTAACTTGCAGCAATGACTTCAAGGTGATTTATTTTCGATTCATTATGGTCCCATGAGTCATAAACCGGCCAGATTCTGGTTTGGTGACTCCTGGAGCTTAATGAATCGAAATAAAAGCACAACTGCAAATTAGTAACCTGGTGACCGATTCTATTTTCGACCGGACTGATATGTTTGATGATTCTCTGACGTTTGTGCTTTAAAGGTGTATTTTCAGTCCAATAATTGCATGTACCCCAGTGTTTTCTCCTCTTATGCTGCGCACGAATAAAGCTAACAGCGTGATTTCAATTCTGTAACTTGATAATATGTATATTGACTTCATTCTCATCTGATATCTGCTACTTCATTCGTGCGTTGTATTCATAAATCACGATAATTGCTAATGTGTGATGGGTACTCTTTCAAGATTGGTGAAGTTTAATTCGTGATAATATTATCTTGGAATGATGCTTGGAAAATTACTTTTACTGTGTGGACGATTGGTGGTCGGAACTCTTGCAATTGTTCTCCACAATGATAGAAATGAATTCACTTTTTTATCGAATTATTTTGATATCGCTTCCCTTGATGAATTTTACTAGCATCACGCCTAAACTAGAATAACAAGAACAAATGATCTGATATCATTACTTTTTGTAGTAAAACGATTGCAGAGTTTGGATTGCCAACTTTTAACGAAAGCTGTACAGTCACTACTTTTTGACCAATGGTATTTGGCAAACGATCTTAACTATTGATTATAACTTGGCAGAATCCACTGTACCGAACATTCCTTGACCCTGGTGACAAGAGTGACTTCACAGTCTGTGTTAAGGTTTTTTGGTTGCTTAATATATTACCTACCCTAGAAAGAACATTAAATTTTTACAGAAAATTAAATTACCAGTACAATTGAAATAATGATCCGAATTATCAACTTCCGTGTAAAAATAATAGCAAGATTTTAATAATTTGATTTTGATTAAAACAGTCGGCACTCCGAGTGGGGCCATATTACTCCAAAAGCGGATTAATTGAGCTCGAAGTGTAATAATTAATAAGTATAATAATTAATTATATAAGTGCCAAATTATATATATGAATTATGCGTGTAATATCTCCCTGAACCGTGTACCCTTGTTCATGGTATGTCCCTCGGCTGCTGGATCTGAATCCACCCGGTTTGGTGTGGGGCTGGATCGGGTGGATTGCCAGCCACGGGGGACTTCTCATCTGGTTTGGATACGCAGCAGTTTCAGCATGTTTTGTGGAAAAGTGTACTTCCATTGCGCGCGCGTGATGAAAGTACATTTTTCAGCATTTAGCCGTGACGCGCACTCTAGTGTGCACCGCAAAATGTGTGGAAACCACCCGGTATATCATTTGGATAGGTTGTGCTGGCACAATATAGTATTTATAAATAATATCGTGTTGTTAACACTTGTGAAATAAGGGGCGGGTTGAGCCGCGCAATGTTTAGATTCGGAGTGTTTCCAAATGCTGACAATATACTGATATTTTTCACCAGTTGTGTGGTCTTATATTGTCAGCATTTGGAAGATACCAGTGCATTGCGCGGCGTAATCAGTCGGCTAATTTCATGCGTGACTATATCACAGTTATGTTTTCTCATTGCTAGGTTGTTTTTTGTATGCATACTAATTTATTATTTGTACGTGTACCTATCAATTCCAATCATTTGAATTTACGAGGACTTAATTAATATAACTATGATACATGATAGACGATCAACAATGAATATGTGCTTAATATATGGTTCAATTTAATTGAAATTAAGAATTCTGAGTCTTGAAATTTAAAAATTTTGGTGATTATGAAAGTTACCTGATAATTTTAAATCTGCTGGGTCATTGCGAATTATCCTTCTGAAAGTGTCTCGTATCTGTGATGACATATGTACTGGAAGTGGAATCATGAGTTGTCTTGTGACATTTTTATCATACGGAACAAATTTAATCCCAGTCTAAATGAAATGAAGCTCTCGTTTTTCGGGTATAATTTATTATAATTTGCTAAAACTCAATCTGGGTTCCCACTGACCCTGCCCATTGAGGGGTTAATAGTCGTATTGTTTACTGACCCGAACCATACAATGTGATTTGTGTTCATGGACGTTGAAATATGTAATAATAATGTGAGAAATGTGATGATCGAGTTAGCATTTATAATTTAGATTCTAAGATATCGTCGTTTCTGTTTGTTCTACACCATTCCCCTTGGCCCTTAGTATTTTTGGGCCCAATTTCACCCTTTACATTTCCACAGCTAGACATGTTTACTGTCACATGTCAGCTGTGAAGTGGTAACAAAATGTGAGGAAGAAATGCAACTGCTCAACAAGTAGAGGGTAAATTCATTATCAAATTTGATTAAACTTTGAAAATATTCTGAAATATGTAAGTTGTAACTATTTAAATAAAACTGCATAATAACCCTTTTAGCTACGAAATTGGCGATAAAAATCTAGAAAGTGGTGATAAAAACACTCAGCAGAAGTCCCATGAAAAGGAAAATAGAAATTTTCATGTCGTACGCAGCGTTGTTGCAGTTGTTCATCTCACATTCCAGCACATTTTTGTCCCTCCTTTTCGGCAGTCTGTGCGCACGGGCCACAGCCTCCTGCTGTTGGTGTGTAGGAGTCTTTACTCTCTGCATTTGTACCCGGCCTAGGAAAAATGACACAATTACAAATAAGTTTCGGAGCGAAAGCCAAAGATGCTGCACTCATTTTATCCAGTGCCGATAACAGATTCTGCGCGCGCGGCTCCCTTGGTATTTTTTGTTCGACGTTGACTTTACACCGGGCTTGGGCTATCTTTTATTTCAGTTTAAAGCACTTTCCCATGCTTCGTGCAATATTGCAATGCTCTGGATCCCCTGTATATCCGTTCGCGGCGGCTTCGCACTTGGAAAAAACGCGCGCAAGCAATTCCTAAGCCCGCATAAGTGTGTGTACGCGCCTGTCAAAGCGACGTATATATTCCCTTGTCGTGTCGCGTCGGCCTTTGAAACATGTACAGAATTTCGTAAGAATTCAATGCGGGCTTAGGAAGTATTAAGCTGACGCCAACGGGTTGCAGACAAAGAAATCGTTCGATAACGTATAACTCTCTGGTTACTCCATGTTACGGAGCCTTATTTTGCGCGCGCAAGCGCGTCTCTTCAGAGAAGAGGCTTTTGTGACTTTTCTTTGCCAGGCGTTGCCTGGCCCCCTGCGCGCGCGAAGGACTGGGACAGACAACGTCTGGCAAAGCCACCATAGGATGTACATGTTCAACCTTTTAATTTCAATTACTCTGTTTCAAACCAATACCGGGTTTTAACCTTAAATATAGGTGAAGAGACTAGATCAGTACTGACATAAATTCTAAACAAGCCCTTGCAAGGGCTTGTTTAGAATTTATGTCAGTACTGATCTAAATGGCATGGGCATCATGTCAGAACAAATAATATTGCACTAACTTATTGCATTTGATCCCTGTGCTTTTCAGTCTATAACACTTTGATGCTTCCTTGCTTTGTTCCCACTTGCCACTTTCTTCACCCCATGACCATGCAAAGCAACCAAACGGCTCACCAATCTCTTGATCCGGCTTGTTACATGGCCCTGAATTAATTTTTAATAAACCAATTTTAATTGCAGATGGTTCATCTAATGAAAATATTGATGTGGTCTTGAAAGATTTAATTGATAGTTACAATAAACTTTAATTTTACTAATTACAAATTACTCATTACTTTTATTTATCATCAATGACAGTTTGATCAAATAAATCAATTTGTATTTTCTTCATTGTTTACAATACTAATTGTGTGACATCTTTTTTACTTCAGAATTTTGAATGACAAACCTTCAGCACTTGCTGTGCATGTTTTGCAAGTTTTTCCATCTGTATCCTCAGAACAGCGCCCACATTTGTATTTTATTCCTTCAGGCATTCCTGTGTACTCTGCAAATACTGGCTGAAATGATGATTATGGTAATAACTATCTTTAAATTCAGACAAAGGCTTCATAAAACATTTTATTTGACATACCAAAGGTTTCAAATCCATCTAAGTTTTATTATTGGTAGCATCTCTTACGATGATGAGCAAAATCATTACCAAATAATTATTAGGTAGTAAATTGGCTCTCACCTGACTACATTTTTGATAAGAATTGGTTGGGCAATCTGTGCCTTCACCAGTCCCATCATCAGTTTGAACACACTTCATCTTTTGTCCAGCAATAGGCGTTGCCAGCAAAAGCATTAACCATTGAACTTGCATGGTTTGAATCAACTTGCTACAATAGGATAGTCAATAGTCATTGAAAATTTCAAATTTTGCCTTGTGTGTTAACTGAAGGCAATTGTTGTTTGTAATTAATTAGTTTCTTATGAACCTAACTATAACATGGCTGACCATTTCTTACTTTTCTTTTTTTTCCTCTTCTTTATGTAGGTTCTTATTGTTTACTATAGAACTTAATACCTCACTTAAGAAGCTTTGCTGATGACTATGTAAGGTGGTTTGCATAATTCTCAAACTAAGCTGGTAATAATTGCTATAAACCTGAAGGTGTGGTTTCCTGTATGGCCCAGTGCCTGAAAAGATAAAGTAGGCAGGCATGCAGCATATGTGTTTGATCATGTCAATTAGTTGTGGTTCATTGCTTACATAGATTGTAGCTCATGTCCATTTATATGTGTGTGGCTTCCTTGAGTAGTTATCAAAAGTACTAATATTTTCAGTCATAAAGCCAGGATTCTTGGCTATGCATACCAAATTTTATCAGATGCTGAGCCACCAATTGTACCAATAATGGTTGAGGATACAATTCTCTCAGAGGGATGCAAGGCGCACGCCAAATTCAAGGGGATGTGGTCTGTGGAGCATCCCCTGCATCCTGGCTGACTTCATTTCTGAATATTTAACATGTTTTTGTGCAGATCACTTGAAAAGGCTAAAAGGAGTCTTCAATTACTTTAGATACCAGAAATTGTAGACACAACTCTATACAACAGTAACTTACTATTGATACTATTACTTTAGATACCAGAAATTGCAGACACAACTCTATACAACAGTAACTTACCATTTTGCAGTGTTTAAGCTGTTTGATTAGTTGTAAGAGCTGCATGAAAATATCAATAAATGATGATGAGTTTACATATAAGTCTAATCATATCTAAGTCAGTGAAATAAATAAGATGAATTAATATCAAATAGTTCAAATCAATGCTACAAGCATATCTATGCTGACAAATAGTATGTACAAAAATTAATAAATGAAATGGAGAACTTTGGGGATAGAATAAAAAGTTATCCTTGGCATGTGGAGGCACGTGTCTAATAAGGATAGACTGCTTATCAACCCCCATAACAAAACATCACATACCAGATCTAATGAATTCAGAATAACAGCAGATATGTATATCATAGCTGGTAGCCACTAACGAACTTTTACTTCCAGTGTCTTCAATAGGCTAGGTAGGTGTTAAGCCTAACTGTTTACTTAATGATGAACTGTAGAAAACATAGCACAATATATCATTGACTCCTTCCCTAAGTAAAAGTTGTGTGTCAAGTAATAAATTTGTGCTGGAAAGCTGGAATCAATGATGAACTGTAGAAAACATAGCACAATATATCATTGACTCCTTCCCTAAGTAAAAGTTGTGTGTCAAGTAATAAATTTGTGCTGGAAAGCTGGAATCTTCTGCCTGCATAATATTTGTTACCTGCAATGTACTGACTAACTGAATGGGGTCCTGGACAATTTATTAAGCTGGGTTCAATACACCTTATTGCCTTGAAAACTTCTGAAGGATACAGAGAAATTATCAACTGTTATCATTAGCCATTTTTGTCACTATCAAATGATGATAATTAGCCAGTAAAATGGGAAGATGAACTAGGGTCTGCAAAAACTGCAGGAAATGTATAACATAGCTATGTATATTGGCTACCCTTTTGGTGCTTGACCTCTTACTGCAGACATATTAACTGTGGCCTCCACGTGACAATTATATATATCATATATTTATCCATCAATAGTTTGTTAAAAATATCAGGAGTTGGTGGTATGGCCATATCAGAAGTCTAAGGAATTAAGTGTAGTGTGACTCTACAATTCAATTTACTGCAATAGCAATCCTATTGCATGGTCAATCTGCAATAACAAATTGCACAATTTCTGCAGAATATTTGCTCAAAATAATATTTAGGATGATTGTTTTATCAAGGATGCACCATACTGCATGACCCACGAAAAGCTGGAATGGCGGGTGAAGATATAACCGACGTCTTATTGGAAAACAAATTGTTGTTTGAGCAAGTTAATGAGCTCAAAGCATCAGAGAGGCAATATCTTAATGAGGTTAGAATTATGAATATAACACGAAATCAAAAGAGTTGCATATTATTGATTTGATATGAATTCTCGATCACTGATAGTAGGATTGGAACTCCCTGCCATATGAAATATTCTTTGAAATTTCAGAGAAGCACAGTCGAGGATTTACTTTTAGACGAGCACAGTGACCTTCAAAACGAACCTTACCATGAAATCATCCATGCCCTCATTAGCCATGCTCATACTAGGAAGACTGAGTATGAAAAGGCTATTGCTAGAGCTATTGAGAAGGAAGGTTTGATTACATGGAATATATTTCAAAATATCGTATCAAAATGGAATATGCATTTTCAAAGTTGGTATTAATTATTCAATTTCATCATTCAATCCGTTATTTATTAACAGGAGAAGTTATTACAATCAAAGCAAGATTGAACAGTGTGCAACAGCATAGTCGAGTGGAGCAGCAGAGGCTGGAAGAAGAATTGAAGACATTCAAGGACAAAGTACAGAGCGAAAGAGATTTGCAGAAGTATTAATTTCTTCGATATACGAATCATGAATAAGAATCTTTTTTGATTAAAATGGAAGAAATTAAATTTGATTCAGAAGTAAGTGCGACTAAAGGATACTAATCTATCCCTCAATCCTTTCAGTTTGTCGAGCAATGACCAGATAGCACTGCTCCTACAAGAACGAGATGGTGCGAGAGCCAATGAGGATGCCTTGGCAGAGAAAGTCAGTGAGCTGATGGATGAGATCATAAACTTGAACGAGGAAATAGCCAAGCTGAAGCAGCAGCAGTTAGGTGAGGAAAACAAGCGAATTTAGATTGAAGAAGTTAGTTGAAATGCTTGACCTAACTGTAAGAGTTTTAAATTGTCGGACAGTATCGCTAAAATTCTCATCACCTTCGAACTGTTTGTGACACCTTTTGATACCCTCCTTCCAGTTTCTTATAACCTTATGATAAGTTTCAATGTTTCAAGTTATATGTTCTAATGTCTGACCCTTTCCCAGACATGAGTCTGAACAGTGAGAGCCGTAACGAGGAGTTCCTGCTGCTACAACGTGATCTGGTGAAGGTGACGGAGGAGGATGAGTCTATGATAAACACCCTGCAACACCAGCTGACAAAGAGGAACGAGAGGTGCAAGGAGCTCGAGGAGGAGGCGAGTAGAGGGGATTAGAACAGGGATTAGACAGGAAACTTGGAATTAATCTAACAGGAATTAGCAGGGATTAGAACAGGGATTAGACAGGAAACTTGGAATTAATCTAACAGGAATTAGCAGGGATTAGCAGGGATTAGACAGGAAACTTGGAATTAATCTAACAGGAATTAGCAGGGATTAGAACAGGGATTAGACAGGAAACTTGGAATTAATCTAACAGGAATTAGCAGGGATTAGAACAGGGATTAGACAGGAAACTTGGAATTAATCTAACAGGAATTAGCAGGGATTAGCAGGGATTAGACAGGAAACTTGGAATTAATCTAACAGGAATTAGCAGGGATTAGAACAGGGATTAGACAGGAAACTTGGAATTAATCTAACAGGAATTAGCAGGGATTAGCAGGGATTAGACAGGAAACTTGGAATTAATCTAACAGGAATTAGCAGGGATTAGCAGGGATTAGACAGGAAACTTGGAATTAATCTAACAGGAATTAGCAGGGATTAGAACAGGGATTAGACAGGAAACTTGGAATTAATCTAACAGGAATTAGCAGGGATTAGCAGGGATTAGACAGGAAACTTGGAATTAATCTAACAGGAATTAGCAGGGATTAGCAGGGATTAGACAGGAAACTTGGAATTAATCTAACAGGAATTAGCAGGGATTAGCAGGGATTAGACAGGAAACTTGGAATTAATCTAACAGGAATTAAACAGGACTTTACAGGGATTAAATTGAAATTTAAGAGATACTGGGAATCGAAATTGTATCGGATAGCTGGCAGTAAGTAATTGCCACGAATTTCACATTTCTGGTCGTTTACCTTTCAAAGGTCTTTCCATGCTAATTATAATAGAAGTTTGTAATTTACCCTAACATTTCTAGGTTTCCTGCTTGCAACAACGAACCCAAACCCAACGACAAGAACTGCAATCAGCAGGTGACAACGCCTCAACCTCGCAGATTGAACTCTTCCAATCCAAAGCTAAAGTGAGTGTTGAATTGAGTTCATGTGATTATGTGAATTGTTCTGGTCGTGTTTCCTGGCAGTTTTTTAAAGAAGTAGTTTGCCAGATGAAGGACTTGTAGGACCAAGGCACGTGTCCTTTAGATTAATCTACCCTTATCCTCGTATGCGTTCCCATCCACATTCCCCAGTTGCTGTGTGTCGTGGGGGCGTCTTCAGGCCTTCCCCCAGGGCGCTGCTCCCTACACCTGGCGGACTGGCTTGGTCCCTCGCTGGTCCATCCCCCTTTAATACTTTAATAGTAATCCCTGTATTTACCAGATAAAGGACCTGCAAGACCAGGTGGGTATTCTGAACAGACAGCTGGAGACACTGGATGGAGGGAACACCACTCTGGCGAAGGACAACCAGATACTCGCTGAGAAGGTACTTGGATGTAATTTTAGCTGAGTTTGTTTTGAAATGTAATTTTACGTGAGTCACGTGTGATCCTCTGGAGATGTTTTTATCCTGATTTTACTTCTAGTTTAAACTTTAACCCTCGTCCCTCAGTTCAAATTCCAGTTCGGGGCTGTTTCAGAGCGACTAATGTTGTTCTTTACACTGTTTCACTGTCACTATTTCAGTTCGTGGCTTTACGCCACAGTTTCCATAAGATACTTCTCGTATTAAACGATTAAACTTTAACCCCATTTCAAATTTCAGTTCGTGTCAGTTCACTGTCACTCTTTCAGTTCGTTGCTGTGTCTGAGCGACTGAGTAAGCGTGAAGAGGACCTGAGAGACGTACAAAGAGACTTCAAGTTTAAACTGGAGGAGGTGGAGAAGCTAGCTGCCATAGAGAAGGAAAAGCACGATACCGTAGAGGTTAGTTCAAAAAGTGAGAGAGGAGAAAGGCTAGGGTTTCTCAAAGTTGAAAAACTGAGAGGGGTCTCTCATCGCTCAACAAATGAGAGGGGAGAAGAGGGATAAAGTTTTGGAAGATATTAGTTCGAAGATGGTTGGACCTTTTTCAATACTATCTATAAAACCATCTCTTCATCCCAGGAATAAATTCCACACTCAATGCCTGTATTCCAGATGCAGTATACGGAGCTAAAGAGCACTCTGGTTACCCTCCAAACTCAGATAAATACGCTCCGAACACAGTGCAACAAAGCAGTCAGGAACAAGTCCGATTACCAGGCCCAGAACGTGAGTACTTAGTGTTGCTTGAAAAGTAATTCGCGAATCTTCGCCGTTTTCCAATTTGAGGGTTGAATTTTGATAATCCACTGACAATTCCAAGTTTCACTACACCTTGAATAAAACACACGAACTTTCTTTACGATTAATTTCGTAAGTTTCGTACCAAGATCAGTATTTTTCCCTGTATGTGACGGATGGCTAAGTTAAATGTTCGTACGAGATCAAAGTTAGTTTCTACAACGAACTATTATCTTTCCCGGATAATTTCAAGTCTCCCTCTTTTATAATCGTTTATTAAATTTCATGCATTGTTTTCCCCATAACCTCCGGCACCAGACACCTATTTTATATTTCTCCAGTGTCAAACAAAGTGCATACATTGTATCCTCATATCCCTGATCCGACTAATTAAAGGATACAGTATACATTATGCAATTTGCACTAATTGGTTCTCCTAGAGACGCAGTGATTAGCAACCGTTGCCCTAGCAACGGATGCTTCCTGCTATACATTATACCATACACACCCAAGTGCTCATGCTGCATGCTGTAGTGGTGTAGTAAATGTAATAAGCACTTCATGATTATGTGAATATATTTAGATCATGCTACAATTTCTGAAATTCTAGGTGGCGAATAATTAATTGGCACTTGGCGCAGAATAATTATTAAATTTGAAGAATTTTGTGGAACTTAGAGTGAAAATGGGAGTTGAAGCTACTGAAAATAAAATGGAAGGGTTGTCATTTATTGCCTGCACACAAATAGTCTATAATGGCGATAAAGAAGATTGTAGAGGTTTGAGGTTTTAATCCGCAATCATGATTTCAGGACCAACTCAGAGAAGAAATAGAGATGCTGCAAAATGAGTAAGTCCGTTCTTTCCTAAAACTTGACACCAGTCAACCCTGACACTACTTCACTGTGAAGTCATCTTATAATCCTCACTCTAGTTGGCCCTAACAAAATTTGTCCCCTGACACCAGTGAACTCAGACACCAGTGAACCCTGACAACAGTGAACCCTGACACCAGTGAACCCTGACACCAGTTTACCCTGGCACCAGTGTACCCTGACACCAGTGTACCCTGACACCAGTATACCCTGACACCAGTCTACCCTGACACCAGTTTACCCTGACACCAGTGAACCCTGAAACCAGTGCATTCTGACACCAGTGTACCCTGACACCAGTCTACCCTGACACCAGTTTACCCTGACACCAGTCTACCCTGACACCAGTTTACCCTGACACCAGTGAACCCTGAAACCAGTGCATTCTGACACCAGTGTACCCTGACACCAGTTTACCCTGACACCAGTTTACCCTGACACCAGTTTACCCTGACACCAGTGAACCCTGAAACCAGTGAACCTGACACCAGTGAACCTGACACCAGTGAACCTGACACCAGTGAACCTGACACCTGTGTACCTGACACCAGTGAACCTAACACCAGTGAACCTGACACCAGTGTACCCTGACACCAGTGAACCCTGATACCAGTGAACTTTGACACCTGTTTTCCTTGAAACCAGTTTACCCTGACACCAGTTAACCCTGACAACAGTACACCCTGACACCAGTGCATTCTGACACCAGTTTACCCTGACACCAGTGCATTGTGACACCAGTTTACCCTGATACCAGTGAACCCTAACACCAGTGCATTCTGACACCAGTCTACCCTGACACCAGTTTACCCTGACACCAGTGAACCCTGACACCAGTGCATTCTGACACCAGTCTACCCTGACACCAGTTCACCCTGACACCAGTGAACCGTGAAACCAGTTTACCCTGACACCAGTTAACCCTGACAACAGTACACCCTGACACCAGTGCATTCTGACACCAGTTTACCCTGACACCAGTCTGACACCATTTGTCTTCAGTAAGCAGGAGTTAATTCGGCAGCTTTCTGACGGAGATGCAGCTCTTCAGTCACTGCTGAAGAGTCAGGATGAACAAAGCAAACACAGGGAACAACAACTTAGGGAAACCATTGAGCAGATCAATGCCAAGGTCAGGGAGTTACAGAATTTTCTAATTGGATAGTTTTAAATTTTAAATCTGAAAAAGTGAGTGGCCATTAGAAATATTCTATATCGAATTGATGTCACTTTGGTAAATTAACAAGTAATGTAAATTGTATTTAAAGGGAAGAAAAACTAGTGTCCTTCTCGTTAAACAATTTCAGCGTACAAAATGGAAGGAATTGATTAAAGTAGAAGTTGACTGTTGATACCGACATGCCACATTTGGATACATATACATCTCAGTAATTATCAAGAATAAAATATGTTGTTACTCATGGAAGGAACCATTCAAACTCTAATGGATTTAGATCATCCTTTTTCTTGCGTCTTCGTTTCGAATTCACGTTCTTTACCACACCATAATTCTTTACTTTCTTTGTCTTCTTCGTCTTGGGTTTGTTTAAATTCAATACATCTCGTTTGGAATGTTGAGAATCCTCCCCCTCCTCACAAGCTATTTTCTTTGTTCTGAAGACCCCACGATGCATGAAGATACAATCTCTTGCACCAAGGTGTCGAATTGCTAGGTCATAGAAGTTCTTGTAACTTGTGAGTAATTTTGTTTCGACAAACTCTCGAAATTCGCTGAAATCGTCGAAAACTGACCGTTGATCCGGGTTGGGTATATCTGAAAGTCATTGGGGTTACTACTGATACTAATAATACTATAATACAACTTTATATCATTCCAATTTAGACTATAATTATAGTGGTAACACTTATGGTGAAGGGTAGTTTTAAAAGATTTTGATACTCAACGATTTTCTTAAAATTTGTTCGTAGAGGTAGCATGAAATGATATAGCGTGAAAACAAATAATATTGAAAACTTTGAGGAATCGAAGGAAGCTTCCATGCAACCAAGTCATATAGTCTAGTTACTTAGTTCAAAATTTAGAAGGAACGTGCAAATTGCTATACCCTTTAATGACCGGTTGTAGAAGTTAGTTTAGGCCATCCAGAATCACGCTGTACCGTGATCCTTTAGTTTTGGGAAATGGAACATGGTCTGGCGACCACGCCCATTTTGAGCGTGGGAAAATTCGAGAATTCGAGAAAGAAAATTATTGAAGGCCATTTATAGCATGACGGGTGTCTAAACCCATGTTTTTGAGGACGCTGAATCGATTGGGAGGGTTATTTTTGAGTTCTGATCATCCTGTGTGACGTCAGCGACCACGCCCTCTTTTACCGAGGGAATATTCGAGTAATTTTTGGATTTCATAATAGTAGGTTGTACTATGCCATGTTAGGTGTCTAAACCCATGTTTTCGAGGACGCTGAATCGAATGGAAAGGTTATATTTCAGTTCTGATCATCGGGTGTGACGTCAGCGACCACGCCCAATTTTACCGTGGGCATATTTCCACCTAATGGAGTCAAATCCTAATTTTTTTCAGGAATAAATTCTGCACTAAGCGATTTTATATAGTTTTAATCCAAAAAATCGATTTAGCAACTTCTTGTCACTTCCCGGGGTGGGAAAGTGCCGAAAAATCGTTTTTTAGTAGAGGCGCAGACGACTGACATGTGAAAAATCGTAACTTGGCCCAGAAAGGTTCAAGTAGAGACTTCGTTTTGGGCTTAAAAGAAGCGCAATGGCCATGTTTATATACAACTTTTCAATAAACACATGCCCTAAAATGATCAGGAACCGATTTATGGCCAAAAAAGTGATATTTGGGCATCCACAATGCGATACATAGCAAGGGCGATTTTCGATACTAGGCGCAGGAAGATCGTAGAGACTTGATTTTGGTCGCAAAAGAAGTGCAAAGGCCATGTTTTGTACCTCTTGCAATAAACACGGAGGTCTGTAGGTATTGTAATGAATGGGGCTTAACAGTTAATCTGGAAAAACTGCAGTTTTGGTGTTTAACAAAACAGGAAGAAAACTGAAAGCTAGCATTGGACTGAAATATGGACAAGATTACATCATATCAGCCAGACGTTATTGCTAACTGGGCATCACATTCAACCTGAGCGGTAGAATGCAACAAGCCCGAACGAACTTCGGCTCAAAGGTCTGCAAGCCTACTTTGCACTCAAGCGAAGTATTGACATCTGGAGCCTTAAGACGAAGTCTCTCTTCAGACTTTTTGAGTCATTTATTGCACCAGTATTCACATACGGTTGCCCAGTGTGGTTTTACGAAAGCAACTTTGTTAAGTTTTTGACCACCAACTCATTGTAAAAGGATCCAAGAGCATCAATGACCAAAATAGCGACAGATCAAGCCGAACAAATTCACCTAAAGTTCCCCAAATGGACCATTGGGCTGTCAAATGAAGCTGCCCACATAGTTTGCTGGGGAGACACAAGCAGGGCTCCCAATCCCATCCAGACAATCAAGCAGGATCTTGATAATCTCCAAAGGCTAGAAAGTAGGAACATCCATGGTCTAAGCACTTTACCCCCTGGCAAGTGGCAGTACATGCATTGAGAGAACAAGCTGATCTTTCCTTGCCTTGGAATGAAAAAGCACACTACATCAGGACCACATCCACCCAGGCCTGACCAAAGTTACGTTGGAAGATTCATTTCGAGAACTCTGTAAAATATCCTTGAAACTTAACCCTAAACTCTCTTTTTACCATAGTGTAAAGAGTGACATGGGCTATGAACCCTTCTTAGATATCCTGAGCCATAACAATAGCAAAAATATTACAAAACTCAGAGGAAGCTACCACCAGCTCAACTGCGAAACTGGTAGATACTTGCCAAGTAAGAGCTCAACAAACTATGAGTCCAGCAAAAACAACTCTAATTGGCGGAAAAGTTGCAAAGTTTGCTGTGATGTTGAAGCATAAGACCTCGCACATCTCCCCATGTACGATCCAATTATAGAAGTCGAACAGCATATCGTCACCTCAATATAGAAAGGGCCTAAGTTCACATAGGCCCTTTTTAATATTTTTGCTTTATTTGAAAGATTTCTCCTGGTTTTCAAAAAATATCATTCCTGTGAGAAGCTATGAATTTTCAAAGATTCGAATTTACAAACAATTACATTGCGAGAAAAAACACATTTTTCTCAAAACTTGATTTTTTCACTTAGG
This sequence comes from Beroe forskalii, assembly GCA_011033025.1. Lineage (NCBI taxonomy): Eukaryota > Metazoa > Ctenophora > Nuda > Beroida > Beroidae > Beroe > Beroe forskalii. The sequence goes on along the minus strand of WFMF01000073.1, from coordinate 169,200 downwards.
CCCTTTCTATGTTTAAGGTGACGATATCCTTGCAACTTGCCCAAAATATCACCATATTAGGCTTCAATTGGAGGACTACATCAAATTCATGATAATGGCCTGGAACCCTCAAGATCTGCCGCACCTTTTCTCATTTAGGAAACATCCAAGCATTTTCCAATTTCAAATTGCATCAGGAAAAGATTCAGAGTTAGATTCCCTAAAAACAAGGAGACAATTCAGGGTGCCTATCAAAATTTACACAATCCCTATCAAAATTTACACAACCAGTCTGATTCGAACTATGCATCATATTTTTTTTCTTCTGTTACGGCGGGTTTTCTATAATCTTTCTGGCTTAAATTTGAATTTCCATAGCACATTTCCCAGTATGGGCCACCTCTAATGCATCCTCTTTGGGCTACCTTTCATTAATCTGATGTATTTCTAAAGGTTCATCGTAGGGAATTCTGACATTACATTATGTAATTTGACGTAATTTCTATAAATTCTAGTAATATATGTCCTAAAATGCTCAGTAACAGAGTTATGGGCAACAAATTGATTATTTGGGCACTCGAGAGATGTAGCTGAGGTGATTTTTACATCTCAGCCCAGGTGGGTCGTAGAGACTTGCCTTAAAGAAGCGCAATGGCCATGTTTATATACGAAATGTTAAAGATATATGCCCTAAAATGCTCCAGAGCAAAAACTAATTTTTGGGTACCTCAAGACATAGCAGAGGCGATTTTTGTATCTCAGCCCAGGATGGTCGTTGACACTTAAAATAACGTAGTGGCCATGTTTATAATCTTAACTTTCAAATATGATATATAGCCACGGCTTCTTCAGCTCGACTTTTCACTATAGGACATAGGTGGTCTCCATCAATTGATCTGTATGTGGGCAATACCCATGAAAATTACATCTGCTTTTGGAGCTGGGATATAAAAATCGCCTCAGCTATGTCTCATGGCCCGTGAGCGATCAAGTTGTCGCCCATTACATTGTTCTGGAGCCTGTTGGGGCATATTTTCATTAATAAGACGTGTAGAAACATGGCTATTGCGACTTTCCTGGGCCGAGATCCAAAATTCGCCTCCGTTATGGCGTTATGTATAGCAGGTGCCCTAAAAACTTAAAAATCAGTTTTTTGCCCATAAATCTGTTCCTAAGCATTTTAGAGCATATGCTTATTAACAAGACGTACATAAACATGGCCTTCGCCCTTGCTATGTATCACATCGCAAACACCCAAAAATCACTTTTTTGGCCATAAATCGGTTCCTGATCATTTTAGGGCATGTGTTTATTGAAAAGTTGTATATAAACATGGCCATTGCGCTTCTTTTAATCGATTTTTCGGCACTTTCCCACCCCGGGAAGTGACAAGAAGTTGCTAAATCGATTTTTTGGACAAAAACTAAATAAAAAATCGCTTAGTGCAGAATTTGTTCCTGAAAAAAATTAGGATTTGACTCCATTAGGTGGAAATATGCCCACGGTAAAATTGGGCGTGGTCGCTGACGTCACACCCGATGATCAGAACTGAAATATAACCTTTCCATTCGATTCAGCGTCCTCGAAAACATGGGTTTAGACACCTTACATGGCATAGTACGACCTACTTTTATGAAATCCAAAAATTACTCGAATATTCCCACGGTAAAAGAGGGCGTGGTCGCTGACGTCACACAGGATGATCAGAACTCAAAAATAACCCTCCCAATCGATTCAGCGTCCTCAAAAACATGGGTTTAGACACCCATCATGCTATAAATGGCCTTCAATAATTTTCTTTCTCGAATTCTCGAATTTTCCCACGCTCAAAATGGGCGTGGTCGCCAGACCATGTTCCATTTCCCAAAACTAAAGGATCACGGTACAGCGTGATTCTGGATGGCCCAAACTAACTTCTACAACCGGTCATTAAAGGGTATAGCAATTTGCACCGGATTTGTACTAAGTCACCAGACTAATACTTACATCTTTCGATCATTCTGTTGTCAACATACGCCGTGGAAAATTCAATCATCTCTTGTGCGGTGCCGGTAGTAACTGGGAAATAGGCCGTCTCATTTCCCAGATAGCTCAGATACACGTCTTTAACATATGGGGCAAGGAAAAAGTGGAGATCACTGAGGTCTTTGAGAGAGGAAATCCAATTTATGACATCGGTTTCAATTTTAGAGGCACAAAACTCGAGTGGTTGCTCAATCATTTCCCTGATCTCCTTTTCGTAGAGATCTCTTGGCGAGTCTTCGTGAGATTTGGCATATATTCTCCCCTCGGCTCGGTTCATTAAGCCGTTCATATCCATGTGGAAGAGGGTGGCAATGTCCTCAATCCGGGAACAGCTGTCACACCGTTCCAGATCCACAGCCTCTAGCCGACTACGGAATCTGGAGGCGAAGGAGACTATTATTGAGTCATCCTCCCAGAATTGCAGAGAATCCGTCACACTGTCAGTATAGCTGCCGTTCCTCAGCAACCCTTCACTGAACTGGGCAAAGTTTCCGGAGAGTTCTCTCTCGTAATCTATGAGGGAGTCAGCTGTCTCCCACCAAGGGTCAGCTCTCAACATTAGGTACTCCTTGATGGAAATCCTTATAGCCATCCCTCCGAAACTCTCCTCCAGAGGTGCTATGAAGGTGGAGGTTTCTTTGTCGCAGTGTTGTCTGAGGAGTGACATGTGAGGGAAGTAGTCCTTCAGGGCGTTCTCCTCAATGATTATCCTGAAGTGCTGCACATCGTGGTATTGGGAGCAGTTGTCGTACTCCAGCAGGTGGATTGCCAACCACCAAAGGGCGTGTAGGGTGGGCAGGAGGTGGTAGGGAATACCTGGGAGAAGACACTTTTAGGTGGGCAGGAGGTGGTAGCGAATACCTGGGAGAAGACACTTTTAGGTGGGCAGGAGGTGGTAGGGAATACCTGGGAGAAGACACTTTTAGGTGGGGAGGAGGTGGTAGGGAATACCTGGGAGAAGACACTTTTAGGTGGGCAGGAGGTGGTAGCGAATACCTGGGAGAAGACACTTTTAGGTGGGCAGGAGGTGGTAGGGAATACCTGGGAGAAGACACTTTTAGGTGGGCAGGAGGTGGTAGGGAATACCTGGGAGAAGACACTTTTAGGTGGGCAGGAGGTGGTAGGGAATACCTGGGAGAAGACACTTTTAGGTGGGCAGGAGGTGGTAGGGAATACCTGGGAGAAGACACTTTTAGGTGGGCAGGAGGTGGTAGGGAATACCTGGGAGAATACACTTTTAGGTGGGCAGGAGGTGGTAGGGAATACCTGGGAGAAGACAATTTTAGGTGGAGAGGAGGTGGTAGGGAATACCTGGGAGAAGACACTTTTAGGTGGGGAGGAGGTGGTAGGGAATACCTGGGAGAAGACACTTTTAGGTGGGCAGGAGGTGGTAGGGAATACCTGGGAGGAGACACTTTTAGGTGGGCAGGAGGTGGTAGGGAATACCTGGGAGAAGATACTTTTAGGTGGAGAGGAGGTGGTAGGGAATACCTGGGAGAAGACACTTTTAGGTGGGCAGGAGGTGGTAGAGAATACCTGGGAGAAGACACTTTTAGGTGGGGAGGAGGTGGTAGGGAATACCTGGGAGAAGACACTTTTAGGTGGGCAGGAGGTGGTAGGGAATACCTGGGAGAAGACACTTTTAGGTGGGCAGGAGGTGGTAGGGAATACCTGGGAGAAGACACTTTTAGGTGGGCAGGAGGTGGTAGGGAATACCTGGGAGAAGACAATTTTAGGTGGGCAGGAGGTGGTAGGGAATACCTGGGAGAAGACACTTTTAGGTGGGCAGGAGGTGGTAGGGAATACCTGGGAGAAGACACTTTTAGGTGGGGAGGAAGTGGTAGGGAATACCTGGGAGAAGACACTTTTAGGTGGGTAGGAGGTGGTAGGGAATACCTGGGAGAAGACACTTTTAGGTGGGTAGGAGGTGGTAGGGAATACCTGGGAGAAGACACTTTTAGGTGGGTAGGAGGTGGTAGGGAATACCTGGGAGAAGACACTTTTAGGTGGGTAGGAGGTGGTAGGGAATACCTGGGAGAAGACACTTTTAGGTAGGTAGGAGGTGGTAGGGAATACCTGGGAGAAGACACTTTTAGGTGGGCAGGAGGTGGTAGGGAATACCTGGGAGAAGACACTTTTAGGTGGGCAGGAGGTGGTAGGGAATACCTGGGAGAAGACACTTTTAGGTGGGTAGGAGGTGGTAGGGAATACCTGGGAGAAGACACTTTTAGGGTGGGCAGGAGGTGGTAGGGAATACCTGGGAGAAGACACTTTTAGGTGGGCAGTAGGTGGTAGGGAATACCTGGGAGAAGACACTTTTAGGTGGGCAGGAGGTGGTAGGGAATACCTGGGAGAAGACACTTTTAGGTGGGCAGGAGGTGGTAGGGAATACCTGGGAGAAGACACTTTTTAGGTGGGCAGGAGGTGGTAGGGAATACCTGGGAGAAGACACTTTTAGGTGGGCAGGAGGTGGTAGGGAATACCTGGGAGAAGACACTTTTAGGTGGGGAGGAGGTGGTAGGGAATACCTGGGAGAAGACACTTTTAGGTGGGTAGGAGGTGGTAGGGAATACCTGGGAGAAGACACTTTTAGGTGGGCAGGAGGTGGTAGGGAATACCTGGGAGAAGACACTTTTAGGTGGGCAGGAGGTGGTAGGGAATACCTGGGGGAGGGCATTTTATAGACATTTTGAAGACACTTTATAGACACTTAAGAGACACTTTATAGACACTCAAACAGTGAGGCGTTTATCATAAAATAACCTAAATCAATAGCCTATACATCGAACGTTTGTAACCCAAATATCTCTACTGAGGGGGGAGGGCATTATAACTCTAAGATGAAAATATGTTCTAAATTGAAAATATTAATCATGGAGTTATATAATCTGGATAGAAGCCAACCTACCAACGTAAGGTTTGAGGTGCCACCAGTACATTTCAGTGTAGAAAACACCAAATATATCGTCAACTCCTGGAAGACTTTGGATGTGCAACTTGATGCTGTCGATGGACTTTGTCAGTTCCCATTTGTCCCCACAAGCCCTGATCTCTGCCGGTAGAATGCTTTTTATCTTATCGAGTGCTTCTTGGAAATGGATTGCGAGGGATTTACCCAAACAGCTGCATAATTCACATTCCAATTTGATGTTTAGTTTGAGCATTCGCTGGAGGGTGGGGCTGGATAAAATGCTGATGAAGCGTTTGGATTGCAGGACATCGAGTTCCGCATCTTCCTTGACTAACGCCCGCACTTCAACAGATAACTTGTCAATAAACTTAGGAATCATCACAGAAGCAAGTTTAAAATCCTTCGTAACTATCTTTGCTATCCTCGCCAAGCCGAGGATAAGAGGTACCTCAGCCTGTGATCTCCTGATGGGGCAGTTGATGCCTCCAACATCATCTTTGTCAATACTTGCGATCAAGTACTTCTCGAACCCGAGGAGGGCACGGAATTCGGGGATATACGAGCTGCACTGGTCATTCTCCGGCGTGTATGTTCTTGCAAGAAACCTGTCTATTAATTGTCTCGTCTCCTGTAAAGCTTCCACTTGCCTGTTCTTGTACAGGAAGCTGCCATATTGAAAACCAGCTTTCTCTCACGACTAGAAGCCGGGATATCCACACATCTCTCTATCAGGAAATACTCCGTTTTCAGGGCTGAGTCGGGGTCCTCCATGAAATCAAACACACTCTTTGTATCGGGAATTAGTTCGAACCCCCGCATCCAAGTCCGGCAAGTGATGGACCGGTCTGGATCTCCGAACAGCTCCACCATGGCTCGAGCTAGGGAGAGGAATTCCGCCGCTGACTCCTTATACAGACGATCTGGCGTGCTCTCCTTCCCTAGGTCCGTTGCTAACTGTGGGAAAACGACCGGTTAACCGAACCGAAACCAAAATACCAGTTTACCAAACCGGAACCGAAATTATGGTTAACCGGGTGTTTTAAGCCGAAGCCGTAGCCGAATATTTTGATTCGTCTATACGGACTTTATGGCTAACGGACTTTACGGCCAACGGACTTTATGGCAAACCGTTATAGCTCACCAATGTCATAGATAGTTGGGACTCCCGATCAATATCATGGTTTAAAATAGTTAATAGACTTAGCAAAGTCGCCTATTTTTCGATGGTGACTCGAAAATCAACCCGAAGGTACTGAGAAATTTAGCTAAATCGTTACCTGGGCCATTTCCTCTCTTATTTCTGGCATCAAGGGGTAAATGAACTGGTAATCTCCCCCCAGCACACAGGCGATAATGTAGGGATAGTTACTAGCGATCTCAGTCTTAGACCACCTCTCCAAGTTGTTGTAGAAACCCACCATCTTAACTTTAAACCGGAACTCCTGGAGAGACTCTATGCTTCCGAGGATCGGTTGGGGTGAAGTTAGGAGCAGGAGAGGGAGAAGGATTCTGAGATGCATATTCTTGGTGTTATTTAAGTTTTACGTTGATTTTCTTCTGATGTTCTTGCTCAGGAAACTCAATAGCGTCAAACTAACCAATAAAACATGTCAATAAGAAAGCTTGTGCCTTGTAATTATGGGTAGAATTTGTGAGAGAAATGAGGGAGCAATATTTCTTATGATGTCCATTTGAATGCATTGATTAATTCTTCAATAACTCTTAATGTACTGAGTTATGATGAAGTCTGTTGTATGGCTTTAGATGAAGGAACATATCGCAGTGTAAGAACTATTCAATCATGCTCCACACATATGGTCACCTTGATTATAAATCTCTATTTCAGATTGACACCACTGAACGTATGGTTGATGAGAAGGATGGTCAAATAAGCATTTTGGAGTACAACATCCAAGAATTTCAAAATGTATGCTTTCTTGTTTAAATGATATCTAGTATGATTTAAATTTTCTAATTAAAAGCACTGAAATTTTTTACTACCACCATTTTATCTACTAAACCATCTCCACTGATGCCTTGGCACCTCTCCACTCTGACACAACTTCACTCTGACACCACTCTAATCAGACAACACTTCATACTGACATCTCTTTATACTGACACCACTTCAGAATGTTAAATCTCTGGAGGATCGGTTGGTAAAAGCGCAGCAAACAGCGCTTGAGTGTCAGAAACGAGCCATCAACTCTGAAAAGGAAGAGGATGTCATGTCACAGGTACATTTAAAACGAACAATAACAGATAAGGGAACTCAATCCAATTTCGATCCATGTTAGGGCATAGATTAATTATTGTCATGTGAGAAAGTTGCAGAAAATTATGCAAGCAAACCATGTGTTTCAGTAGGACTCTAGTCACTGAATATCTTTCTTGTGAACCCAAGGCACTTCGATCTATAGTTTATCGTGGTTTATTCAGAAACACATATTTTGTGGAATCATAGAATGTGGTTTAACGCTAACTTAATACACAGAACCTTGATGAAATGAGGAAACAACTCGAAGATAACTTGGTCCAGATGGAGTTCTATGAGAGTGAAATCAACCAGTCCAAAGAGGTACCGGGCGAATGAATCTAGTTCTACAAACATAACCTGTTTTGATCATCTGTGCTACGTTTTTTCCGTAAATTTCCTTCTTCGTCAATTTATTCATTCGTAAATTCACACCGTAATTCATGTTTCTGAGGTTTTCTCATTTTTTTCTCCGAAAAATTAAAACCTCATCGTTTGCAGGCTATTTGTAGAATAGAGGTGTACTCTGGGACTGAGATGCGGTGTCTCTACTCTAACGTTTCCCTGCTGGATAACATTGAGAAGTTGTGGGAGTATGTCCAGGACAGCAACCAACTCATAGGTAAAACGGGTGATAACTGTGTTTGCAGTTTCTAAATAGAATTTTGGAAATGTGCTGAAGTTTTACCTCCAACTCAAGCATTGAGAACTTAACTCAAATTTCCTTACGTCCCAGGAAATCACAAAAGAAAGATCGAGTCTATCAATAAGGAGAACAGAGCTGCCAACGAGGAAATAACACACTTCAAAGAGGTATTGGCAGCACAGTATTGAAACAAAAATGACTTTTTAAGACAGAAAGGTCTTATTAAGACGGAAAAGGTCTTCTGAAGACAGAAAAGGTCTTCTGAAGACAGAAAAGGTCTTCTCAATAAGAGAAAAAGGGTCTTCTTTGAATGAATTAATAGAATCAATTAAAGGGTCTTCGCGGTGAAAGGGTCTTCTTATTTGTATGTACGTAACGCGCAGTACAATTTTAAGGTTAAAATTTGAAATTCAGCAATTAGTATAACAAGAAGTGAGCCGCGCGCGCATGGCGCGCAACCACGAGTTTTCTTATTGATTACACTTGACGAATACATTCGTTCTCGTCGATCGGTTGCAGAAGACAGATGATACTAACCAAAAGTGAAATTTTAGTTCTTAGATACCTCGGTCACAAAATGGAAATTTCTCCCTAACCAGGACACCTAATACTTGATGCCATTTACCATTATAACAAATCTGCTATCATTAAATCAGGAACTACTTTCAGAAACTTGTGGTATACGAGAATGACAACAGCAGTCTAGAATCTCAGCTGACCAGTGCACAAGCTCATCTTGAATCGAGTCATAAAGAGATACGCCAATTACGAGGTTCTTCCATCTTTCTTTTCTTGATGCGATAAAAAGTGCTGCGACCAGGATTCGAACCTGGGTTACTGCGGCCACAACGCAGGGTCCTAACCACTAGACGATCGCAGCTTCGCGCCGATTAATCGACACTAATGCTGAAATGGTGCTCTTTATGATGCTTGCTAGCATAAAACCACTTTCGGAACTATGACCTCAGTCCTATTCAATTTAGTTTTTAATTAGTTTTAAATTGAATTGTACCTTAACAATATCTCTAAAAGTGTCGATTAATCGGCGCGAAGCTGCGATCGTCTAGTGGTTAGGACCCTGCGTTGTGGCCGCAGTAACCCAGGTTCGAATCCTGGTCGCAGCACTTTTTAGACAGAAAAATACAAGTGACTTGACGACTATCTTGATAAATGGTTATAGGCTAGCTCTCTAATCGAATTTTGCGGCTAATTATCAGTTTATCTGAAAGGAAATTCTTATGTAAAACGGATACGCCTCAAATTAATCCACCGAATCCCCAAAACGTCCATTTCACCCCTCTTGCTTCCACACCCATCCTTGGCGAATCTTTTCGGGAATAGTTTATTGCATGTCGAGTAATCGGCGCGAAGCTGCGATCGTCTAGTGGTTAGGACCCTGCGTTGTGGCCGCAGTAACCCAGGTTCGAATCCTGGTCGCAGCACTTTTTGAATTCATAACTGCCATAAATTCAGCTGGGACCCCTGCTGTGATCCTTGCTGCGAACACTTCAAATACAGTATCAAATTTTATCAAATGTCTCACAATTTTCAGGCAACATGTGTTACAATCAATCTGTGTTGACGCACGATTGATTCAATCAGAAAAAAGCCATCGCCCTTCATGGTTAGGCATCAGATAAAATACTTGAAACTTTCCACAGAAACTATCCTGAAAGGAGAGAAAGGAAAGCGAGTGATGGAACGCAGAGTACACTCAGTGGAGCAGGCGTTAGGAGAAATGCAACACTTCATGCAGACCACTAACATCAAGGACATCGACCCAGCCAAGGCTAAGGAAGTGTATGATAGTCTGAGAGGCGTGGTGATTGAGCTTCTCAATAATCCGGTAATATTGGGAATTGTCTGGTACACCGGTCCACTTTGACATCAGTTTGCTTTGACACCAGTTCACTTTGACATTAGTAACACAAATTCACCTTGACAGAAATAACAAAGATGGACTTTATGATCAGTTCGAAAATCTGACTAATCATTGCATTGTGTAATTATCCCACTCCCAGGATCCAACACAACAAGCAATAGAAGTGGAGTTGGTGATCGATGAGCTGAATGTTCTACGAGAGGAAATCAGAGAAATTCAGCAGCAGGTACCAAACACCTCCCCATACCCCGCTCTCAGCTTACGACAATAATCACAAGATTTTCAAAGCTTCTGTACCGTTTTAAACTTCAATCCCTTGAGTACTAAAATCATAGTTTGAGATTTCTTTCGTAATCTGGAATCGATTCCTGTATAAAGACTCTCAGAATTTCTATTGATACGAATATTTGAAATCTGCTTTTTATAAATCTTTGCTAAGATTATATTTATCCACGTTAACGCCTTGCATTTCCCAGCACGTGCTAGTTGTAAGTGAGAGGGATACACTCAGCAAGAAGCTGGTCCATGAACAGAACTGGGTTGACAGTGAGTTAATGCTAAAGTACTCTTATTATTTCTTAAAATTAATAATTTTATGATGAGACGAATTTTCATTTTACCGCTAAGTTCTTTAAAAGACTGGAAACGGTTGGTTAACCGAACCGAAACCGAAGTACCGGTTTACAAATAACCGGGCGTTTCAACTTTCATAGCCAACCGAAAAATTTAACAAGATCTATTGATTTGATACCCTCAGAGCTGCGTAAGAAAGAAGAGACCCTCACCCGAACACTGGATGAGAAGAACGAACAGCTGTCCTCAGTCAAACACGAGTTACAGCTGAGAGAACGGGCACTCTCAGACAAGGACCGAACTTTCCAGATCAAAAAGGTAAGCAATCAGACAAACTTAAAACTGCAGCTTTCTCTAGATGCCGATTGAGATAATATTCAGATTTCAGGGTGTACGAGAAAAATCGTTTAAGGAACGATTATCCAAATGAATTGCGGTTTCATAAGAAATTGAGATGTTACAACGCTAAATTCGTCATTCAAATGACAAATTCATAACAGGGAAAACTTGAAGACGACATAAAGGCTTTGAAGAAGCGGTACAAGTCGATGATGTCGGGAGAAGAATGTGGACATGAAAACTTGCAGAGAGACTACGATCATCTCACTAACCAGCTAGAGGTTTGGAATAGAAATTTGAAGGTGGTTTCAATAGATAGCTCGAAAGTTGGTGATAAAAATCCGTCTACATTTTTGACACTGACAGCACCTCTTTAAATCGCAAATTGACAATTCTGCCTCAGCTCTGCTGACTGTGACTTCACTGATGGTCTTCACTAAATACTGAGACCTCAAGATTCTTCAAGTCTCCGTTGATTTGATATACTCTGTTGAAACTATAATTTCACTAGGTGGCTCGCAATACAGTGAAGTACAAGGAGCAGGAGCTGGAGAAGCTGATCGTGGAGAAAACAGATTTGGAGGAGAAACTGAAGAATTCCAATACTCAGAAGCTCCAGGATGAGATTTTACAGCTAAATATCACCAATAGTAGGGTATGTTAATTGTGAGAAATGTTCATTGGTTACTGACACTCGTTCCATGTCCCTTTGAGTCAGTGTAACAAAATTTTCTTTATACCTCAATATAGGTTACGTCTACCGAAGCACCGTACCTCTCCATCCAAGATAAAATTGCGAAAAAGGTCAGTTTAACAAAATTCTGTTTAATCTTGAAATTGTGAGACTTCCTTATTTCAGTTGCAAGGGCAGCTGAGTGGTAACTCGGAGGAGAATGAAGCGAGTCTGGTGGAGGAGAGAAACAAACTGCTCAACGTTATCAATCAGAACAAGAACGATGTGAGTTTATCATTATACCAAGCGGAAAAGTGGCAGAAGTTTCCCTTAAGATTATCAAATTTATCAAACTGGTCCAATCCTCAGTTTTACATTTCTACGGAAAACGGGAATCTTGAATGGTCCAAATCTAATTTTAATCAGAACTCCGACTTTGCTTGAATCCCGGATTCTGATCGCTTCTTGCCTTTTAGCATCCCCAGACCTTACTATCATCCAATAAGTTAACCCGATTGTTTCCTACTGATTAATGATGATTATAGTCTCTGCGACAAAATGAAAGAAGCTGATTTTTAATAAATAAATCTGATTTTAATAAACTGACATCGGCAATATTTTCGGAATTCTACTCCGTCATCAACCTCAAATTTGATTGTATAAAGTAGTGTTGTAAAGTTTAAAACGATTGTTTCCCAGCTTCAGGAAACGAACAGGAAACTGTACCAGTCTGAGCTCCGTGCTGAGACCTTAGTAAACGGAATAGACGAGCTCAAGATGCAACACGAGTCTGAGAGGGAGAGGTGGGCGGTTTAAATTTCATCTGGTGTGCCCTGTGAGTTGAAAATAATAGCGGGTTGGAAAATGATAGACGGCTCCAAAAATAGAGGGGTTGAGGACCGATTTTATATCAATTTTAGCGGACTCACCAGCACAACCCAATTTTCCATGAAAATGATAGCGCTCACTGTTCACCCTGTGCTTCAGGTACAAGAGAGATCTGACAGATTTCCACGAGCGAGTTACCACACAAAAAGAACAGCTCAATCGAACTGGGAAAGAGCTGGAGGAGCTCAAGATTAGATATCTGGAAACTAAAAAACAAAAGTAAGAGAATTAATCGCAATCAGATTTATATCTCTCTCGATGAAATGTCCAGTTTGGTGGATAGAAAAGGAAAATGATTACTTCGTCACTGATTCTTAATTTGAAATTTGGATTTTCTATTTTTCCCTCGCTTTAAAATGTTCCCTTGTCTAATGTCTATATAATTCTGAATGAGGATTCAAACCGCAGGGAACTGGCCGAGGAAGAGGCAATTAGACTGGGAGAACGAGTAAAACAGCTCAGGGAGACGACTTCAGTGGAAAACGAGAAGATAGGTCAGTGGTCGGAGAAAGATTTTATCAGAAATATGGTCCTATTTCACTTCCCAGTATTCTTGAAAGTGGGAAGCCCAGGATTCTTTGAATTTAGGAATCCCATCGATATTCGATCTTAGCAAATACTTATCTTTTTCTCCAGGCCGATTAGAAAAGGACTGTGATCGAAGCAAGGAGAATCTGACGACCCTGACAGAGAAACTGAAAGCTGCTGAGGGTAAAATACAAGAACAAGAAACTGAGGCTTCACAACTACAGCGGAATATCATGAGTTTGGAACAAACTAAAACAACCCTCCAACTCCAATACGCGGACTTGCAGCAGAAATATGACAAGGAGAGGAAGGGTTTCGAAGCTATGAAGCAGAAGATGAAAACTAAAGCTAAGAGCGACAAGTAAGGCTGCGTGTTTGGTGGGATTTTATGATATCTCAGTTCTGAAGTTATTTATCCTTGTGATTGGTCGAATCTTGAATCTCAGCTCCAATATATTGGGCAGGGTCGAGGTTAATTCTAAAGTGATTGAATAAAACTGAAGTTGATTAAATGGAGGTTCAATCGGGGGACACTGTCCCCCATCTTTCAATATGAGAGAATAAAAATGCAATACAATGGCTTAGTAATACCATCTCGTCACCCCTTGTGTTTTCTCCCAGGCAGCAGTACGAGAAAGAGAACTCAGCTCTGATCAACAAATCTTCAGTTTTAGAGGAGGAAGCAGCTCTGCTTAAACTTCATGTTAACCGGTAGTTAAAAGTCTTCGAATCATCAATTTCATGTTATTAGCTCAAGAACTGTGTGAGTTGTTAACAAAAACCCGATTTTTTCAGCTTTTGGGGCTCCGAAATGAATAAAAATTTCAGTGCCGTGTTGCTCTTAATATTGCCCGTAATATTCTGAAATTTAGAGCAAGTTTGCTCAAAAACCTCAGAGATATTCACCTTTCTTTCTTACCGCCAGAAATGTATATACATAAGCTCCCTTATAGCGCATTCTATTCACACGCGATGTGCTGATAAGGGTAATTAAGCATGCGCTTATCTCTCCTTTAGCACACTTTGGAGTGTTGGATACAGTAAGCTAGGCGACCTTGTGTATATACACAGAATTGTTCTCCTAAAAAAAGGCGAATATCCCGAGGTTTTTTAACCAAATTTAATGGAACTTTCAGGATATTACGGGCAACATGAGAGCATCATGGCGTTGCAATTTATATTAATTTTGGTGCTCCAGAAGCTGAAATAATCAGTTTTTTGCTTATAACTACAACAATTTTCAATCATAGGAACTTCAAATTGATGGTGCTGAAACTTATCAACCCATCCATTGTTATCCCAAAATTTCATCGAGAAACTCTAAACACAGCCAAAGTTATGAGGTTTTGTTTCTAAACATTTTGAGACGACCGCTTGACTTTGAGTTTCGAGCTTCTGATATGATTCCTAAACTCCACCTCATCGTCTCAGGGAGGAGACACTGCGTAAGAACACTGAGATTGCACAGAGTGAGTGGAGGTCAAGGAACAGAGAGCTGGAAACCAGGTAGGTTGGGATGCACGGTTACGTAATGTTGTCATAGTGATGTCATGTTGTCATGGTTTCACAGTGGCATGTTGTCATGGTTACATATAACGTTGTCATGTTGCCAAGGTAACGTTGTCACGTGTTCTAGTTGCGCTACTCTAGAGGAGGAGGTCAGGGCACAGAGGAGTGAGTTACACGCTCTCAACTGTACGCTCTCCACACGACAAGACGAGGTATGCATCTTTTATCCTAGCATGCATTAATAATGCATTCCATGCATCCTATAATCCTCTTTTACATCCTACTCATTCATCCATTCTGTTCAGATATGATTTTAACTTCCATTGTATGTTTAAATCTTGACTTCTTTGTCTGATTCCATTGACTTCTCCCTCCCAGATTTCTTGACTTTTCCTCCCAGATTTCTTGACTTCTCCCTCCCAGATTTCTTGACTCTTCCCTCCCAGATTTCTTGACTTCTCCCCTCCCAGATTTCTTGACTTCCCCTCCCAGATTTCTGCTCTGACGGCAGAGTTACAACACGTTAGTCGAGCACAGCAGCACTATGAGCGAATGTACAGGACACTGGACTCCAGAAGTCGGGCAGATGACATCGCTCAGGTACAGCTGTGCCGGTGGTTGTTATGGTGACGTCATCAGTTGTCTAGTGATGCATGAGTCGGTATCATGGAGAGACTTGCTAGTTTTAATGGCTATTTTATTATGGGACGTGTAAATAAGGAATGTAAATTCTTATCTTTCAGGCTGTGAACATCACTCACCATATCGCTGGTGACAACGTCATCTCAAGCACTCCTTACGGGTATGTTTCAGTCCCAATTCAAAACTAATAATTTTATCTTTCAAAATTATCGTTTGAAAATCAATTCATTAAAAGTTGCCAAATTGGAACCACTATCGCATATTTTATACTATTTTCCTTCTTACTAAGTTCAATACTCCACAGCACCCATCTGGAGCCGTCCGGTGTGAAGAGTCGTGAGTCTGACGACAGGTCCAGAATGACTTTGGAGGAGGAGGGTCTCAACCTTGACGACCCTGACAGACCAGGTATGTAGCTGGAAAATACATCTTCGGCAACTGCTGATGATGCACAGTTCCTCATGTTTTAATTCTGGAGGTAGAAAATCAAAGTGCTCAAGTGCAGCGTTTACAGTCAGAAACCTTTTTTAATAATTCTTTAGATAAAAGTCTAATTTTTAACGATATTTTTAGGAATTTGAAATTATCACGAATCACGATCATCATGTACAGTGTACACAATTCACGCCCATACAAATATGCGGGTCTGAGACTTCCCATTTTGACCATCTGTGTAAATCTTAGAGCTGTAACTTTAGATTTATTCTATTTCTGCTGTAGAATTCGATCAGTCATGTAAAAATTATTATCAAGACGCGGAATTTGATTAAAAGAATCACCTTTTCCATTGTACAAAATAAAGGCAAATGGTTACTGGCCATTTTCATGATCATGTCAAAATGAATCTTTTGTTGACGCATGATAGAATTATGTTACTATTCCAACGAAAAATGAGACAAAAGGTTAATTTTGCCAGGTGAAATTCGGATAATCTGATCTATCTTTTCCCAGAATTTCCTCAACTATAAAACTAACTTCAAATGCCTACTATCACTCTATTTTTTCCACCATATTCCAATCATCATGTCACCAATACACGTGTTTGTAATATTTTGCTTCACCACTCTATGCTCTGGATCCGATCTAAACTTTGACGACTATGACTACTCCTTCGACCCTCAAGCCTACCGAAACCCCGGAAAAACGGACTACCACATCGACCTTGACACACTAATCGACTGGGCCCTCTCCTCCCCTTCCGCCCTGAGCAACGTCTACTGGCACTACCGTGCTGAACACGAGATCTCCCATGAAGATCACGAGACGACGGAGAGACTGAAGCTATTCCGGCAGTTCCTGGTTGAAATTAAGGAGTTGGAGGGGAGGGTGGAGTGGAAGGCGGGGATAACTCTCATGTCTCACATGACCCAATGTGAGAAGGAGTTGATGGAGTCAGGGAATGTCACGGATTTCCTAGACTCACATAAGCATGGGGACGGGGAGTGTAATGAGTATAGGAGGAGACCTGATGAAGTTGACGATGAAGGGAATGTGTTGTTGGCAAGGGCCCCGCCTAAGAGTTTTGATTGGCGAGCTATCGGGGCTGTTACTCCGGTCAAGAAGCAAGCTAAAGGTGCAGGATCGTGCTGGACATTCGCTGCTGTGACCCCCATGGAGGGGCAGATGAAAGCCCTAAACCGGGATAAGGAAGTACCCGACCTCTCCACTCAGGAGTTGACTGACTGCGTGTATTATGGGCACGGTGCCAAGTATTTCACCACCGGCGGCCACGCCCACCACGCCTGGGATTGGATTATCAAGGAGGGCAGGATCGGGTATAGCGCCGAGATCCCACTCAGATATCACGGGAATTTCGGGGGCTGCTCGTATGGGACATGGGCTCGCAATGCGCTGGATGACTACGACGTTGTGTTGAGAGATATCTACTTCATTCCCACGGATCTGAACGCAAACAAGAGGAATCTGTGGATGGAAATATACCTCTTCTCACCCGTTGCTGTGGCGATAAACACGGTGGGTTCTAATCTGAAGAAGTACAAGGGCGGTCCGTTCGACCCCAAGACGAGTGAGTGTGAGCGGGATGCCCCGCCCACACATGCTGTGGTGATTGTGGGGTACGACCCCACTTACTACTACATTAAAAACAGTTGGGGGGACAAGTGGGGAGCTGACGGCTACGTTTGGTGGGTTAGACAGTTGGGAGGAAGGGACTGTAGTCTCTACTGCTGGATGAATTATCCGATAATGAAGAGGAAGACGAAGAAAGAGCTCCTGGAAGAGTAGAATATTCATCTGAATTGAAAAATAGTGAATTATGAGAATTTTCATTAATTTGATTATTTCTATATCGTTGTCTTATTGTTTAATTTTTGTCCAAATTCCTTGGCCTATATCTGATTATCTGCGATTGTTTTGTTAAGATTAGAACTATAGCATTGCTAAAATAATAATTTATTTCAGGGTTCAAATCCCACAGTTCACCCTCACTCTATGACCTCATATCCCCTGTCATTGAGAGATCATTCAACGCCTCATCTCACCTCAAAACATCACCCCTCAAATCTTCTGGATTTGATCATCCGTCAACCTCTCGACCTCGCTCGTTCACCATGACTGATAACGCCAGAACGATATCTAATGATAACGGAATCACTCAAAAACCTCTTCTTTCGAACAACTCCACGTCCGATGAACTCATCTTCAAGTTCAATTCACCTGATCATTCGTTGATGAGCGAGGGAGCTCAGAGATCTCCGGGTTCATCAAGCAGTCTGATTTGCAGACCTCTGACACCGCTCCCGAACGTTAAGTCACCCTGCTGTACGTGAAAATTTCACTGATTCACGCCATATCATGTACGTTCTCCGCAGAAAATTAAATGCCCGGTTTTCTCTGAATCTCTGATTCGGTGCTGTTCATAGACTCACATCACTTCAAGGGTTCACTACAGAAAATAGGCGGTTTTTGGCGATATTATAATTATATTATCACTGTTCGTAATGACGAAATGTTGACGCCGACAGTCGACACGCCAATTTTCTTGTATTTTTCTTGAGAAATTTTCTATATTTTACCAACATATGTTATAAGAGTGTTGACAGGTAGTCATATTATGCATGTTATGTATCATAAGAGTGTTATTTTATGCTTCATAACGTATGGTAGGCAGCAAGGTGTAAGGTAGTACAGGAATGTAACTGGGTCCTGCTAGAGTTACAGTCTGATATACTACGTGTTATACAGGAATACCGAATTGGAGTGCTTTTTATCTGCAATGTATGCTCAGAAACATTGTTAAGATCATGTAACAGCTATTATAATTCATACTCCATTCAATAGTTCAAGTCTCCTCTTCTGATGTGGACACTGGAAGCTAGCCTCAGAAATAAGGAAATTATATCACTACATACGTATTAACAATTTAATAGTTAAAACGTGTATAAATGCATGTCAAAACGTGAAAACGCAATTGCTCGGCAATGGTAGTTTTCAGTGAATGATAAAAGCGCTGTACAGTATATGAATTCTGAGAATCATGCAAGTTTCATACGTGACGATATTGATCCTCACGAATCACTATCTTACGCCCTCATGATCATCTTACTCAATCATTCAAATCATATTTATTATGAATATTAGAAAGATTAATTATAAACTTATATTATGCATTAAGAAACTTTTCAAATTCGTGGCTAAAAAGTTTAAGATTTCGATTTCTATGTCGAACAGGTCTCAGTTGGTCGTAGTTCATTGTTGTGACGAACTCCTTGGGAGGTACGGGATTCGTTCCCATCCACAGTTGTTTGGCAACAGGGACCGCGGGAGGTCCCGTTCTGGGGACTCTGCTTGGATCTTGTAGATCCATCCCCGTTTAGTAGTAGTAGTTGTGACGAACTGGTCAGTTCGTCATATATCAGTGTTGTGACGAACAGGCGTCAGTTCGTCATAACACTGTTTAGTAACGAACTGGTGTCAGTTCGTCATAACACAGTGTTGTGACGAACTGGTGTCAGTCCGTCATAGCACAGTGTTGTGACGAACTGGTGTCAGTTCGTTATAACCAAAACCAGATGTTGTGACGAACAGTTTTATTATTCTTGTTATGAGCTTCGAATTAGTTATTTCGATCCTAGACTTGGACTCCAAATTTCGCTGTTCGAAATTAGAATATCACCTATGGTTGGGTTTTCGTCTTGCCTAATGGATGGAATTTGCATTGGAGCGACAATTATGATTTCGGATAAAACTTTCCCACATCAAGTTCGGTAAATAAAACATTAGACGAAGTAATAATTTTATACTATTTGTATGCGTTATAATTATTGAATCTTACTCTCTTTACACGGAATACGCAGATAGGCTGCACATTCAATTCCTCGAAAATCTCGTTAAATAGTATTTCGATTTCCAGAACTTTTTGACTTATCGGCAATTTCCATATTATATTATGTTTGTGTTGGCGGGTGCTTTCATTACAGCTTGAGTTACGTCATAGTAATCCGACATGGCAAAGACTGAATTATTGGACTGATTTGATTGAATTAGCAGGGATAAGTATATTGAATAGTCATTGAAAATAATTTGGTCCTTCATCAGAATTCACAGTTCAAATTCCCGGTGTAACGAATCGTTTCATTCATACATGATGATAGAAACGTCACGTGCTTTTCCGTGAATGACCCTGCAATACTGTAAATTAAAGAATTATGCATTAGTTAATCCGTGTAACAATAATAATCTAACGGCTTTTACGTAGGATTGTAAAAAAGGTGGCTCCACAAACAAAAAACGATCGAGCATCATAGGATTTTAGTTTGCGTAGCGCGCGATGCAAAGCCATAGTCGTTCTGGTACTGTGGTTCGCATTTCAAAAACTCACGCGCGTAGTTATTGCAGATTTGTAGCTCTCATTGTGGCGGGCTACTTTCGGGGAACCGCGCAGTGACAACCAGTGACAACTTATCCAGTCATGCAGCACCGCAGCGGCTGAAGATAACCCATCGGTGGAGCAAAGTTGATTTTTGAGCCGGGGAATTTTTCCCTCGAAAATTAACGCTAATTGAATTATGGTAATTTAATTATAGCAGTCCAACAACATTAATGTAGTTGTATGAAACATTAGCTTCCCGCTCCCAGTTCCAAGGATGTTTGTTTTCCTTAAGCAATCAGGTCGGACCAATATCTCAATATCTACATGTTCTCACGTTACAGCATATCAAAAATGATACACATATGGAAGTGACATCATAATACTGTGTTATAGCACTGAATTACCGATTGGTAAAATCGCCTATCAAATGAAAGAGTGGTGTACAGTAACCACACTGAATCTAGTTTGTATGAGTATCGGTTAATGATGGTCATAATCTTATTTGGTCAAGGTAGCCTTGAAATAACAAAAGCGAATTTTATACACAATTATAGATTGGCCAGAAATGTAACTTGAAAAGTAAGGCCCAAAGCTGGACAATGAGGTTGAAAATTTTGTCAAATTTGAGCCGGGGAAAAAGGATATTATTCCCTGGCTCCATAAATAGAGCCGGGGAAAAAACCCCCTGTCCCCGGCTCCTGCTCCACCCATGAGA
Source organism: Beroe forskalii (assembly GCA_011033025.1). Lineage (NCBI taxonomy): Eukaryota > Metazoa > Ctenophora > Nuda > Beroida > Beroidae > Beroe > Beroe forskalii. Next base: position 148,805 of record WFMF01000073.1, on the reverse strand, counting down.
TAACCTGCACCATTGGAGTGGCGATGGGTGTGCAGTGAAAGTGGAGATGCAGACTCTCATGCTTGGGGTATCATGTTGTGGAACCTGTCTGACGACCTACCTTCTAAAGGTAACTAAGATGCGCCGGGGTAACAACCGAGTAGTATTGGGCGTAGACAGGGTTGTGCTATCACAGAGTAGTACAATTGTTTATATTTCGTTCGCGGTTTTTCATGGTAGGAAACGAACACTTCTTATTATTTGGAACTTGGATTCTTTAAAAGGCAATAATTAAACGCAGATTTCACTTTAAGATATAGACAAATTCAGCTTGATAAAGTATCTAACACAGAACATGCAAATTACGCAATAATATCTATAGTCCGCTATTGAAAAATATCGAGTTTTTAATGTTAAATCTAGAGTTCCAAGCTTTTCTTTATGTCAAGGACATAGCGGGTTGCATTGGTGTTTCTGCAGTTCTGCAGTTTGTCGTAAACCTCCTCCAACTTGTCCGCAGTGACTACCTCTATGTCCGGGTAAATGTCGTGAGCTTGGCAGAATTCCAGGAGTTTAGCAGTGGCAGGAATGCCACCAATGAGGCTGCCAGCGATGGACAGGCGTCCAAACATCATGGGCAACTGTTCGTACTCCATGGGCTTGGGACCGACACACCCCAACTGTACCAGTACTCCGTTGGTAGCTAGCATCTTCACGTACGGAGCTATGGAGTGATTCGCCGAGACAGTGTTGAGGATGAGGTTCAGCTGTTTTTCCTCCTTCTTCACAGAGGAAGGGTCTCGTGAGACGACGAAGCCATGAGCCCCCTTCTCCAATGCGATCTGTTCCTTGTTCGGACTGGTGGAGATGGCGACCACTCTATGTCCTAGTGCTGCTGCTAACTTGATCCCCATGGTACCCAGTCCTCCTACTCCCACCACTCCTATGTTCATCTTCTCCCCCCGGGTCGCTCCCCAGTGCTCGAGAGGAGACCACATCGTGATGCCCGCGCACAGGATCGGGGGTGTCTTGTCCAGCGGCATCCCCTCCGGGATCTTCAGCACGAAGTGCTCGTGGAACACGTCAAATTTGGTGTAGCCACCGAAGTTTTGCGTTTCTTGGTTACCTCCAATGTGGCTGTACTCCTAAAGTATTTCAGCATCAGCTGGAGTACAAGACGTATTAGGGGGGTCACATGAAAAATCAACTTGGACGATTCCCCACAAAAATGGTACCAAAATGATCAGCACGATGAGTTCTTTCAAACAAACTAAGTTTTATTGTTTTTTTCGATAATTTAAGAGAGTTATAGGCTGCACGTGGGCAAGGAGCCGCGCTCAAAATCTGCAACGCCGAAATTTCGCTTGAAATTACGCACATCTACTGTCCTCACAAAAACGCGATTGAATGGAAAATCATCGCTCAAATTACAAGATAAAGCATGGAAATCAAAGCTTAATCCTTTCTCTAACGTTTCTTGAAATTTTCAGGTAAATACATTATGTAGAAGTAGAATTATCAATCTCCAAAGTCAACTGGTCAAAATTCCGACGTATTTCGTCCATAACTCGGCTCAGGATAGACGTGAAACAAATCTGAAAACACTGTTTGATAGCTCGCAAGCGCCCCCGTGCATTCCCACGGTGCGCGCAATTCTAAATGTTGAAGCGTATCACGTGCGCGCTGATTAGTTTCGTTGTTTGGGCATATTTTGTCACTTCCGCGAGTCCCGGTGAAAAAATGGGTTTTGTCAAATTTCTATCTTCCCCATTTTTCATCGAATCATCATGAAACTTTCAGAAAAGTTGAAAAACATAATTAACAGCCATTCGGACTAATTTTTTTCTGAAAATCGAATCATGAGACGAGATATGAGCATTTGTGTACACAAATTTTGTAAAATGCGTCATTTTAGGCCATAACTTCCGTTAGGAGCAAAATTTCCGGAAAAAATTAGTCCGAATGCTCGGTCTATGTGTTCTATGGCATATATCCAAATTTCAGACAGAACACATTTATACATCTTGAGTTAGGACACTTTTTATGCGAAAAAATGTGTTACACTTTTTATCGTAATTTCGTGCTAGTACTTTGTGCGCAAGTACTCGTTGTGACACCCCTAGACGTATATAAATCCTAGTAATAATAGCTATGACTGAGTTGACTCATCTTTACAAATCCATTTTACAACTTTTATTCGCACGTTCAAACAATCACACATGGGGCCTTATAGGTATCTGCCATGCCCTACCTTTGATTTGAGCGTGTTGTAGGTGTGAACGAATTTTTTGTCACAGTAGTTCTCATCTCCCTCCCTGCAAGGCTGACACTGCAGACAGCTGTCTCGAATACACCCCACAGCGACATTGTCCCCTGGCTTGAACTTGGTTACTCCACTTCCTACTTCTGAAACGGTGCCCACTAACTCGTGTCCTGGCACCACGGGATACATTGTGCCTGAAAGTGATGAATTATAAAGCGCCAGTTCGCCAGAAATAATTTTCTGCTCCTGAGTCTGATCTGATATAAACTGCTCATGAATTTGCTATTTTATGATAATTGATAACTGATAAACCCTGGTGGTATCCTTCAGGGCAATTAAATCAATCTTCATATCGATAGTCAAGCCGAAGCAGATGTATTCAGTACGTTATTCTGTCCAAATGTTTGCTGTATGATATCAGATATTATTATATTATGGAGGGTCAATTAAATTAAAACCCCATTTCATTAGATTAGATATATTCTACAAATTGACTTCCATCTACCGAATCCTCACCGTCAGTATCAGACATCTCGTTCAAGCACATGTGAACGTCTGTGTGGCAGATGCCACAGAACTTCATTTCAATCCTCACATCGCGCTCCCCAACTTCCGGTTTGGGGACTGTCAGGGTTTTGAAATCCTCGCCGAAGTTCTCAATCCCCCACGCTGTTGTCTCGAATTCTCCCTCTCCACACGGAGGAAGGGGTCGGCTCCGGGCCAAGTTAGCGTTACTAAACTTCATGTCCTTCCTTCGGGGGTGCGGGGCGCGTAACTAAGAAACGTGTTACACGCGTAAAACGTACGCACTATAATCAAGGCAAGCCGTCACTTTAGCAAGTTTTTTATCATTTACCTCCCGGCTCCCCTCCCAACCCATTGTCAGCATTGACCAGTAGGGTGGTTCAAAAATCCTTTTTCTCATCAAATCAATAGAGGACAATGTGGATAAGTTGCTCCAGGACATCAAGAAACACCACAAAAAATTTCAAGCGAACGTAAAATGCCAAAAACGCCGATTTTTGCGATTTCGCCTGTTAAAATAGGGCGTGGTCAGAAAATCGGTTTGGGCGTGGTCGTACACTTCTGAAACCCCAAGTAAACGAAATGCCTTCCTACGGTTTATATTCGAGGAAAATGGTTCCAATACAAATAAATGGAAGGAAAACGCCAAAAAACATTTTTCGGTTTTTTACCTGTATAAGAAAGCCCAAAAAAGGGCGTGGCCAGGAGGCGGCTTTTCCCGATCGAATTTTGACTTGAAATTTTTTGTGTTGTTTCTTGATTTCCTGGAGCAACTTATCCACATTGTCCTCTATTGATTTGACGAGAAAAAGGATTTTTTGAACCACCCTATTGACCAGCCCCGAGCACGAAAACGAATATCCCGATTTTCTGTGTAAATGGTTTAACATTGAAAAAATGAATTGCAAGAAATGCGAAAGGAAAAACTCAAGTAAGTCTCATGCGATGTAAGTTACGCAAGTTATAAAAATGCAGATGCGAGTCCCTATTAGTATGATAATCTCAGTATCAGTATGAGACGGCTTCCTAATATTTCCTTGTATGTGTTACACTTGCAGCAGTTTAGCTCACTTTAGATTCGGAAATGAGGTCGGTAGACCAATGGTTTATAGTATCACACTTCCAGGTCTATCAATATGGTATGATTAAGATTGCTGTAGAAAAATAGGAAATACTAAAAAATTTCATATTTGGTAATGCAATGATTTTCTAATACTTTCGCATCCCAATATTGTCAAATAAATATAAATAACTGTAGGACGCGGCAGAATCATGAACGAAAAACAAACATCTAAAAAATCTGTACTTTTCGCCACATGTCAAGCTAGATTGCTCATGTCTACTTGTGAACTAGGCAATACATTTCAACTAGGCAAGAATATATAGAGTATCAATTCGCAATATGTACTAGCCATAATCCTTTGAAGTTTGAAACATTCATCAAAATTGCATTTAACAGTCTTCAAATTATTAATTCTATGCTGGTTCAACCTTGAAAAATAAATGCCGTACAAAAAGTATTCGTACAAAACTCATGACAAATAAATTGGGTAAATTGCGTGAATATAAATTTTCTGAATATTTACTGAATATTCAATGAGTATTTAAAAGAAATGGCGATGATAATTCCGTCGTCACCGGCCCTACTGACTCCTGCACATTTGTTGACTTCCGTCTAATTAATATGGAAACACGACAATGGGTCGTATAATTTCAAAATAATTGGTCTTGTGGCATAATGGCGTTTTAGAATTACTGTATTTGACCCTCATCGGAAAATAATATATGAATTATAGTGTGGTCAGTGTAATTAGGTGTGACAAGATAAGTGGGCTGTGGGCATAAAAGTGGCGACACATCCATTGCTCAACGGTTCTCAGAAGTATTGCAGCTGAGATTTAGAACTTTTAATAATATTAAGATTAAGATGTGAAGCGCTATGCATACAGTATACTGTACTGTGGGGGTTAATGCAAATACTGGTGTAAGATACTGTGCATATTGTATGCTGTGTAGTCACTGAACCTCTAAAAACGGTACTTTCATGTTTCAGAATGATGGTCCTTTCTTTCGAGAACAAACTGCAACACGATGGTTGAACCAAATAATTTAGAGTTACGCAAAGAATAAAAATGTGAAGGAACATGATTTAAGCCACGAGCGAAGCGAGTGGACGTAAATCGCACTATTCACTGAAGCCGAAGGCTTAGTTGAATAATTATTTGTTTTCGACGAGGGAAAAGCGCGAATTGAAAACAAGCTGTTACTTCACACTTATGAGTTGTGTAACGATATTATTATCAAGACGTATATAAAGCTTTATTAAGCATTTAAAAAGTCTTAGTTTTTTAGCAATTAGCATTCTGGCAGTTCTCAGCAGAAAAAGACGTTCCAACGTATCAATGATAATAATGTGGAGTAAACACCATGAAAATGGCACATAACACGGTGAAAGAGTGGAGTAACATAGTAAAAGTGTGCAATAATACTGAAAAGGGTGGGGTTATACGACAATTGTTGAAAATAACACGTTTGACTCAACCGGTATAACCCCTCCACATGGTGAATTAATTATACAATACATATAATAGAAAGAATATTTATTGTACTAAATAGTGAATATTATTATTAATTCAATCCCTATAATAACTTTTCCGACTATAAGGTTCACTTGAAAACTAATTTCAATAAAAAATATTTTTCCGGCATAAAACACTCAGCTCACCTGACCTTGCGAAATACCGACTAATGTCAACCGAGTAAAGTATTGTCCTTTAAACGCTCTTATTTACGGTTTTCACACCAGACAACAAACTACTTCTCAACTTCCTATAATATAATAATACCTTATTACGTTGGCCCATTATCTTATTACCCTGGTTCATGATATACAATACATCAGGTAGCAAGCGCACTGGACAATGACTTCATTGAAGCAATTACGGAAGTTTTTTATATTTATTTTAAATTGTTAAAAACAACTTTCTGAGAGGTTTAAGATGAGCAATGTTTATAGTTGAAACAACGTACACTTTCTTTTTGTATGTCGAGGAAAGCCATTACTATATTGTTCCAGAATGATCCAACGTTCAGACACTGCCTTGATTATGATATAGATACACCCAACGTCAAATCACCTTGACATACAAAACCCACGCTGCCGGTTTTCATATGTTAAAACTTTTCAGGTGGCCTGACGAGCGGCAATGAGAGCGAACTGCTGACCGAGGAAAACCTGGATACCTACATTCAAGATTACAACACGGTTGATATCTCGTCACAGAAAGAACTCACAGACTTCTGTAACAACATTTCTGATATCTTAGACAACTCTGACGACTGGGAGAAAAGGATTGTTGCTGTAAGGGTTTTATCTCTTATCGTAGCTTAGGATCTTATCTCAAGGACATCTGTGATGCGGATTCTCTCAATTTAATTATGATAAACTGATCAATATACCATGCCCAATAACTTATTTCCTGTTACAGCTACGAGATTTGCGCGGTTTGATGTACTGTGGAGTTGATCACTTCAAAGGTTTCAAAGCCACCGTTAATGCCCTCTCACGTTCCATTGAGAAAGCCCTCAAGGATTTGAGATCACAAGTCGTCAGGGAGGCTTGTATCACTGTATCGTAAGTCAAGTTTCATAGATCAGCAGCTTTTTTACGTGTTATATTTTTATAGTGACACGCATCTAACAAGAATTGCGCCTGCACCGACACAATTATTGTTGTTCCCGTAGGCCGTATGCAGGCGCTTAATTTCTCTCCCCCGCGATGCTTGATGTAACCTTAGCATCATAATAAGATAATACAAAACGCTGTCGTTATAAAGTAATAAGAGTAATACTCTGAGTATAAATATTGTTCCGATGCCCGTGCTGCGCGCGACCACCGAGCACACAAATTGGCACGTGCCATTTCTTCTAAAATTCTTGCGCGCGCGTTTGTTGTTGTACTGAGTTCGTTGTAGATTTCGCGCCATTTTGTTGAATTGGTTTACGTTTCGCATCAAATTGTGTCACGCGATGTACATACAGTATTTTCTTGAATGTTTATACTAAGTTGATATCACTTTTTATCTGATTTTCAAATTTCGTGCTTTTGTTTTCTGTTTCAATGCCGTCTCTTGTTCCAAAAAGCAATTTTCGTCTTTCACAGCGAATAGTATTTCTCAAACTTAGTCGAATTCAGAAAGTCTAATAGTTATGCAGTTTGGTACTAAACCTAGTACAAAACCGAAGCCTTTTCCTCCAATCCGGGCACTTTCCAGAAATAACAGTAGTTCTATTGCAAATCTGGACCTGATATACACATATCCTATTTCTAACCTTCCCAAACCACGATCTCTGCCAACCCTCTCATTTGCCTTTTTGTATTCACAAAAAGGCCAATGGGGAGGGAAAAATGAAGTTTCCAATGTGCCGTTATTCTTGAATTACCACGACATTTCATTCCTGAAATTATACACAAGATGAATTACTATTCCACATCCTTATCGAGATATCCATCATTTCCAGAGCGATGTCTACTGAAATGGGCAATGACTTCGGAGTTCTGGCTGAGAAACTGCTGACTCCCATCTTCTCAATCCTGCTCATCAACGTTAAAGTGATGAACGTATCAGCCCACGTGTGTGCGCGGCGCGTCATTTCCGTGAGTATAGAAGAGAGATCAACGTTTCTCTTCCTTTCTCATCTCCTCATGCCAGTTTGACACTTACTTGTTCATAGTGTCATGGTGTTGTAGAACTTTGTACATATATGACAAGTTTCAGTCCATGATCTGAAATGATCGTTGGATCTGCTCTGCTAAATATCCCTTCTCCTCAGTGCACGCAGTACTCCAAGATGGTTCCGGTTATATGTGACCAAGTTACCAAATCCAAGAGTGCCATGTGTCGGCGACGATGCGCAGAGTACGTCGAACTTATCTGGAAACTCTGGGAGTTAAGTCTGATCACCAAGAACCTGTCAATCCTGGAAGCCAGCATAAAAAGTGGGGTAAACGATGCAGACTCAGATACTCGGACCATCTCGCGGCAGTCCTTTTGGCTTTATCACGAGCATTTCCCTAAAAACGCTGAAAAGTGAGTTATGGGTTCGTTCCGTGAGAATTATATGGACTTAATGCAAATTTCATCATTATCGGAGCCATCAGTTGCGTTTTAATGTCGAAATTCCTCTTTTTTTATTCTCACTGCTTGTTTCATTAACTCTTCTGTCACCTTTCAGCATGATGAAACTCTTTGACGCCTCTAAGCGGAAGATGCTCCAGGAGACTAAGATGGGTAAAGCAGCTCCGGTGGGGGCGGGCTCCTCCTCAACTCTGTGAGTTTCTTCTTAGCAATTGCCGAGTGATTTGTGTTATAATACTCTCCGAGCGTCAACTTTGTTCGGCACCATTCACAGGTTTTTATCCAGGAAAATATTCAAATCAAAAACCATGAACTTCTATCATGGAGCTTGCATTATAGTTCCCATATCTTCACTGAACCTTTCCTCTCGTCCCAGGAAGCGGCCCACCAAGAAGCTGGCCCCCGGATCCTCTGCCACCCTACCTAAACCTCCGACTATGAGCAAAAGTACCCCAGGTAAGTGGCTACTTGTTGTTTGTGTTTGGTATTACCGTGAGTGGGTTCGCGTGATCTGTCCGTTGTATTGCGTGATTTGAAGGTTTTAATGAAATGCTATATAATATGCTGTTGTGTGAACCGTGGTTTGATGAAATTTTCTCGTTTGTATTAACTGTTGGCGTGAGTGAGAGTGGTATAAATTAGGTGTGAATGTGTGCGATTTCGTTTAACAATATAATCTTGTGACGTTTTTAAGAATTTTTGTGTATGTGACAAAATGATGTGCTATGAATTATCAATGTTTTCGGACTGATTGACCACCATGACGTAGTTATCATAACAACTTAACACGGACTTCAGATAATAATATACAAACTTAACAGCAAGATCACCACATTTTCTCAGATCTTTCTCAACTTGGTAAAACTGCTAGTCTCCCCCGACAACCGAAAACTCCGGCTCGAGTACAAGGTACCAGAAAAAGCTCTCGTAATTTCCCTTATATTTACTTTTTCGGCCGTATCGATCCGGCAATTTGGTCAGTAGATACCTTTTCACCATTGATAGATATTTCGATAGATACTTATAATTATGCAATACATTTATCCAACGTATGACTTCAAAATGGATAAGTCTTAGATTGCTTTTTAATAACTGGAACTTTACCGTAAAGCTTGCTGGAATCAAGTTGATGCTCTGCGAAGTATGGCTCAATAGTAACCCGATTAGATTGGAATAAAGTAATTACTATAAAAGTTGGAATTTTTGGTTCCCAGTTATTGTTACATGTTCTAGTACGTTTCGCTCGAGTACACGTTCACTGGTAATTAGTTCCAAACATGTATCGCGAAATATACGTTCGAGTAACAAGTACGTAATATAACGAATAACGATACCCAGATACCCAGATACGTAGTACCCAGATACGTATCGCGGTAAACGATACGTCTCCGATACATAGATACGTGACCTCGCATTAACCGTGCCAATTTGTGTACTAAATAACACTCGGCTTCTCCTCGAGCGATAGGTGCAGTAATTGACACTCGGCTTCCCCTCGTGCAGTTACAACAACAGTACCACTAAGTGACGTTGAATTAGCGTACATGAGGTATCAGTAATTTGACTCTTTGAGCTACGAACTGATGATTGATAAATATGCCACAACTCAATTGTACTGGTACTAAAAATATAATTAAAATAAAACAGTATTTAAGTAAAAGTATTTAAGTAAAAGGAACTTTTCTCTTATAATGCACACATGGTCACAAAAAATAGCGCCATAACAATCGATTTCAGAATCCCACAAATGGATTTTTTGTATTATGTTTATTGACTATTGTTATTTGTTTGGCGTTGATGTGTGTTGTAATCAACTTGATACTATCCTCAATGGCAGCGTGTTTGAGTGCAGTGGGCGACCATAATTGCATTTCCACAACGCTCATAAGATTAGATTTAGTTCGTACACTGAAAATGGCCAAAAACAAAACAAACTTATTGCACACATTATGGTATTCAGCATACCGAGAAAGAATGCGCTCCCTATCAATAACATAACAATGCACTACCTATCAATAACGTTACAGCTTGTAGCTTTGAATAGGAAGTAAATAGTGTGCAGGGATTCCCAACATGACTTTTAAAGTTTACATGAAATTCAAATTTTAGATTTAAGAGGAGCTGTTGAAAATTAGCAATTCAGAAAATACCCAGCCAGCAAAAAAAATCTGTAATCATTGACTTTTCCATAACTTATAACCATAATATTAATTTTGGGAATCAAGCACAGTGCAATAAAAAAATTAAAGTTTTTTGTGTAAAAAAAGTACTGTCTCAAAACAAGACGATAAGCAAAGAATGAATCTGACGTTGTTAGCATTCACGAGTTTTTTTTTGCATATTCCTTCCTTCATGGTTGGTTGCTGAAATCCAACACTTTATTCCCATTTACTTAGCTGAAGGCATGACGTATAGCGGCGATCCAATGTATTTGATTTATCCTGTATAAAAAATCCTGTATAAAAATAATATATAAATTATATATATTATATATATATTATTTATTATTATATATATATTATTTATATATATATTATTTATATATATATTATTTATATATATATATATTATTTATATATATATTATATTATTTATTATTATATATATATTATTTATATATATATTATATATAAATATAATATATAAATCCTGTATAAAAATAATATCCTGTATAAAAAATATAGTAATATAGTAATATAGTAATATAGTAATATAGTAATATAGTAATATAGTAATATAGTAATATAGTAATATAGTAATATAGTAATATAGTAATATCATAAAACCTCCACTTTCTTTCCCTCTTTTGTCTTCTCAGCCTCAGCATTTTGTGTCGTTAGATAGTTTATTTGAGTCTACCGATTTTGAACACTTAGCTACTTCTTCATCGATCTCCTTTGCCCGTGTTTTAACATATCCTTTGGATTGGACGCTCTGAGTCACCATATTGGACACTCTGGACAGCGACTTCCTCAGAGATCCCTGGCGCTGCCACCTATTAACCCCCTTGGTTGCTCTGCAGAGCTTGAAGTAGGATAGGGCCACCCCACCACACACCAGGAGCAGCAACACCAGCACTATACAGATAGTGACTATACGTGAGGTCTTGTACGAGGTGAAGCTCATGTTGCATTTTGTGTCCGTGCAACTCTCTTCCTCGCAACCCCCATTGGATGTCAGTTCGATGTAGCTCCTACACACGCTCCCCCGCTCACACACCCGGTACTCCAACTCCAGAGTGGGTGGACTCCCACTCGGAGTGGCATCCTGCCCACTCGGCGGAGTGGTGGCATCAGGAGGGGCGGGGGTGGGTATCCTGTAAGCTTCCGGTATTTCAGCGGGGACAGTGTTTCGTGCTATCACACAGGAATACGGGCACATTACGTACGGGCAATGTTTGATTGGGTCCTCGTGTTGAGTGATACGAATGCCGGTTTCGTAGAGTTTTTCTGTGAGATTCCTGAAAAGTGTCACTTCCTTCCCGTCATTCACCAGAAAACACTGGTAACACTTCAAGGTGGGTTCAGGAGGGTCGGGTGCGGGTGTGGGGAGTGCCGTTGGTGTGTCACTATGTGTACACGCCGCAAGCAGAAGCACTTCTACCAGCATACACAGGATCATCTGCAACAGTATGGAATATTTTTAGTTTTGCTTGTAAGAAAGCCCTGGTATTAATATACAGTTAGAAAACAACAACAATGATAAAAGTTAACAATATCAATACAAGCATAATACAAGAATCCGTTTGCAGAAAAACCGAGATACAGTAAACACGATATCAATTGGAGCAAACGAAAGTTAACCTAGCCCTTCGTGTCTACAGTAGAGTGTTAGCATTGTCTTCCTACTAACATAGCTATACAATAACAATTTAATTATTAAAGCATTGTTTCATTAATGATTAAATTAATGAGACGTTGGGGCGTTCTAGAATTATTCATCACTATTTTATGCGTGCATATTCAATTTTGTTTCCATTTTTCTCTCAAAAAATAAGTCATGCACAGCTATTTTTGGGGAAATGAGAAAAAAGGAATGAATGAATGGAAAAACGCAGCCGACATGTTAACATAAAAAGTATAGAAATTGTATTTTTATATTTTTATTGTGGATAATTATGATAAATTGACAAAATTGCCGGAATCACAATTTTTGAATAAAAATAGGTAGAAATTCGGAAATTAATATATTTGACCGGGAGCATTGTTCATAGCCATTTTAAACCCATAGTTTGCAGCATTTATAAAGCAATCGAATTGAGAATGTAATAAAGTTAGTGTAATAAAGTTATAGTGTAATAAAGTGAGTGACGGTTTAGGAAGTGTATTCCATGCTTCATAAATTCGCCTGAGACATCGGCTATCGCTGCAACGGGCAGATCCTCATTTAACCCTCCTGCGCAGTTTCCTTCGCACTCGACAGGGTAAACCGTGTGGCTGCTTAGGTGAGAATTCTTACCCTTAACACGATAGACAGGGCCAGGAATCGAACCACCAACCTCTTGATTGAAAGTTCGATGCCTTACCCACTGCGCTACCAGGCCAAACGCCCTCGTTACCGAGTGCAATTAATGTGCAAGCGTAGATGGGATGTAGTACAAGGGACGTATCTGGTATCGATTGATAGCTACATGTACTACGATACGCGTTCTGGGATATCGTTACTTCGTACTTGTTTATATCTACAAGTATCTCGATACGTACACGGAACGTATGAATTCACCAGTTAATGTGTACTCGTTTATGTTAAACGATACAACCCCACAACTCGAATATGTAACGATTAACTGAGGTATTTGGTTGAAGCTGTGATAAACTGTCTAGAATCTAGCTGATTTGGAATGCCAAAGATTAATCATTAATAAATAATAAACTTACACTTAATGTTATATTCTTTATCCATTTACCATCATCTATGAAATGGTAATAAAATTCTCTAAACCCTTCTACCAATCAATACAATGTTATGATTCGCCAGATTATCTGGAGAGATGCATCCCCAAATTTTCTTTCTCCTAATCAACATGAAACAATTTATCCTACAGAATCAATACTTTTGAATAAATTCGCATTAATCATGATTAAAATGTTGGTGATTACATTTGATTCTGATTTAAAAAACGGCGCGGAAATCTTTCCGCCTTTTCTGAAGTTTGAATGTATCCCCTCACGTTCAAGGTAACAGTACTACTCCTGCTTCTACTCCAAGTAAAAGTCCTGGAGACAGTTTCTTGCGCCAGAGTGGACAATTCCGATCTTACAGTATGGGAAAACTAGCTGATTCCGCATATCCCTCATTTGATATAACCTACATAGATATGTCGATAAGATCTGTTTATCTTACGTAGTTTTGCAACTTAGTAAAGTTTGGTAGCAGCATGATCTCATTTATACAAACCGTCCTTCAGTACCTAATGATGTACTGAATTTAGATTCCTTGGAGGTTCATGATGCTGAACTTGCAATGTTTTAGGTCCTTGTCGGCTTTTTTACGGTAATAAATTGAAATTTTGAAACAAAAAAATACGTGGAGCCCTAGTAGTGTCCTTCGTTTGCCGCTGTTTGACAGCTCAGTGTTTTATGCTTCCGATCATTGGTAAATCATCTAGAAATAACCCTTTCCTCACATCTAACAATCATTATTCCTAAACGACCAAACAAAATGAACTTATTACCATCGAAATAACACTTGTAGCACTGACCGACAGCCGTTGATTGTTTTCCTGTTTAGTGCATGCTTGATTACAAAATGTGCTATTTTCATTTTATGTCAGCTTGCTTTTGTTATGAGAAAATCTGTTTTGAAATCATTCATTATAACAAATTTGCACGACTAATTGTTGCAAGAAAAGTCAAAGTAACCGGAACCGGATCCATCGGCTGTACGTGGTCGAGGATGAGTCAACATAATATTATTATCCATACAATTAGACTATTTTAACAATATTTGGAATGGGGTCTCCAGTTTCTTGCGGAATATGAGCATGGCTATTGGTTTTATAATCATTGCTTTACAAAATATCTTGGAAATATATCCTTGATGTCCATGAATGAGCTTTTAACCTTCCTCGAATCTTTATCTTTCAAAATTTCAAATTTGCGGCAGTTGAATGGAATGGAATATTGTTATTCTACCGCCTTATGTATCAGCTGTTTCAGATTGCTGAATCAGGCGCTGATGACACTATACTATATGAAATGCATGATTTACTTTTGATTCAACATCAGGTCACGAACTCGCGAGTAAGCATAACGTTGACTCGCGGGTTCGCAACCCTTCCAATAAATATCATTAGAACAAACCCCCTACTCCCAAGTAACTCACACGCCCCTCCTCTTTCCTCAGGAGCCCCGAGAAGTTCTGCATCATCCCCAGCCACGGAGAAATGTAAGTTACATTTTACTCCTTCCCAAATACTGTGAGAGCTAACACTTCTTACTTTCTTATTCTCTACGCCTACACTTCTTGAGGACTTCTATATCTGATCTTAAAAGATTTATACTTTGTGTACTTTTATAGTACCTCGCATCAAAAATAAGTACATTTCTTGTACTATCTTCTCTTTTGGTATATTTGAATCGCGAACATGGCTGTTTGATACACTGCCATGAAAATTATAAATCTTGATTTTCATAATATCTCACTTCCTGAAATTAACGATTAACGAAGCAATAGCTACTTTGATAATCATTTATCATGCGAAATTCCTGACTTGATAACGCAATCCCTTCTATCGAGTCTCGACTCAACCACTTATCATAATTTGCCTGTGAATCAAGAAGTGGATGGACTCGAGTTGGTAAAACATTCGACATTCACCTTGTAGCTTCACGGGAAGTTCGATCAATCTTTATTATCCTGTCAACTCATCAAATGGAATGCTACTTTTTGTTAAATATATCCATCTTGACTAATGAGTGATAATTATGAGTGATGAATATAACAGTTGGGTGCGTGTGTGGGTGAGAATTCTTCTTTGTGCATGTGTCCGAAGATAGAGCCAACTTCTTGAAAAGTCCACGAATTCTCTGAAAATCACAGTTCCACAGTTTTGACCATTCACTAAACACCTGAAGGTCGTCCAGTCCTACCCAGAAAAATATTACTGTATTACTATAAATCAATTTTAACTTGGCCTGTTTACATTTTAAACGTTGAACATAGTATTTATTATGTCTAACAACGAAAACAGAATACCAATAATTTCGTACATTATCAAATCACAAAGTAGATCATGCAATAATAATACTTCTGGGAAGAGCTGGAATCTCATACTCCCACCTCTCACGCCCCACTTCACCACAGCTTCCATCCCACGACTCTTCTCCAATCACCCGCGGGAGAGCACCGGGCGGAGCATCGCGGGTCCTCCCCTCGCGTCTCACGGCCTCCCGTCCTCCAACACCACGACCGGCAGTAAGTAGCACGTGACCTCCATGTTACACACGTGCGACACTGCGCCGCGCACACGTGCGCGCGTGCGTGTATGCTATGTGAACTGCAAAAGTAGTGTACTGCTCGTATACATTTGATTATACAATGTATACATTGAAAGATGTATATATTGTATAGTGTGCAATGCATGTATATACACACGCGCGCGTGACATGCCGGCGGAAGTGTTTGCTCCCCCTGATTGAAGGTATGTCAGCAGCTCGTCGCTTAGATACCAAGATAGTGCACGTTTTATACACGTCATCGTGTTTAAAATCCAATGTATACTGTACTTCATAATGTACTTATCATAAACATACATTATTTTACATGGTAGCTGCATGGTTGATTTTACATTAAACGTCATCATCATTTTGATTAACTCTCACCTAAACTCGCCAGGCTGTATGTGTAATGTATACATTGTATAAATGTATGATATACACGGGAAGCTACTCATGACGCACTTGTATAATGTACTATTGATCTGATCAGTGTTGATAGAAGCTATATGTTTATAATGGGTATAGAATATAGACTGGTACCTACGATATTGGCACGTGCTAAATGTTTGAATTGCCGCGCGCGAAAAATAAGCGGTTCATCACCATTAATTTTCCGTTTTAAACCATGATGATGTCGACCCTATCGACCGTTTATTTTTTGCGACTTGTTTAAACAGCGCCATAATTTTTTCATCATAGTATGCTATAAACAACACCAGAAGATTACACTATCTCAATAATTGACGAAGGAATTCGGAGATATGACCTTGTACCAAGTCGACCTTCAAAATCAAAATAAATCCTTGTGTTTGACTGTAGCGGTAAAACTAGCACGTGGAGTTTCGATTTTTGACGTTTTTCCCTTCTTAGGATCACTCGAATGGATTGCAAAGTTTCATGAAATTATGACGAAGGAATTCGGAGATATGACCCTTGTATCAAGTCGACCTTCGTAAAATCAAAATAAACTTGTGTTTGACTGTAGCGGTGAAACTAGCACGTGGAGTTTCGATTTTTGACGTTTTCCTTCTTAGGATCACTCTTGAATGAATTGCAAAGTTTCATGAAATTATGACAGGAATTGGAGATATGACCCTTGTACCAAGTCGACCTGATCGTAAAATCAAAATAAATCCTTGTGTTTGACTGTAGCGGTAAAACTAGCACGTGGAGTTTCGATTTTTGACGTTTTCCTTCTTAGGATCACTCGAATGGATTGCAAAGTTTCATGAAATTATGACGAAGGAATTCGAGATATGACCTTGTACCAAGTCGACCTTCGTAAAATCAAAATAAACCTTGTGTTTGACTGTAGCAGAAACTAGCACGTGGAGTTTCGATTTTGACGTTTTCCCTTCTTAGGATAACTCTCGAATGGATTGCAAAGTTTCATGAAATTATGACGAAGGAATTCGGAGATATGACCCTTGTACCAAGTCGACCTTCGTAAAATCAAAATAAATCCTTGTGTTTGACTGTAGCGGAAAAACTAGCACGTGGAGTTTCGATTTTTTGACGTTTTTCCCTTCTTAGGACCACTCTCAAATGGATTGCAAAGTTTCATGAAATTATGACGAAGGAATTCGGAGATATGACCCGTTGTACCAAGATAATGCATTTGGTACAGTTGGTACACTTAGGTCCGACTCATGCTCGATCGTTTTTTGTTTGTGGAGCCACCTTTTTTACAATCCTACGTAAAAGCCGTTAGATTATTATTGTTACACGGATTAACTAATGGGGGGGGGGGGGCCAACCCCCATAAACCCCCAAAAATTTAACCCCCATTTGCCTTTTTTGATATCCACTTGGGGGTTTATGGGGGTTCAATTTTCCAGAAAAAGGTCGAAAATCTTCAATGAAAATTGGTACCATTTCAAAATAGGGCCAAAATCGTCAACAAAAAATGGTACCATTTCAGAAAAGGCTTGAAAATCGCCAACAAAAATGGTACCATTTCAAAAAGGGTCTAACATTGTCAACAAAAATGGTACCATTTCAAAAATGGCCGAAAATGGTACCATTTTAGGAAAGGTTCGAAAATGCGCAACAGAAAATGGTACCATTTCAAAAGGCTTGAAAATCGCTGAAAAATGGTACCATTTCAGAAAATGGCCGAAATACATCAACAAAAAATGGTACCATTTCAAAAAAGGCAAAAAATCGTCAACAAAAATGGTACCATTCCGTAAAATGCCAAAATCGTGAACGAAATCAGTCATAAAACAGCAAAATTTAACTAAATTAAGCCCCATAAACCCCCAAAATTAAACCCCATTTGCCATTTTTCGATATCCACCGGGGTTTATGGGGTTGGCCCCCCCAACTAATGCATAATTCTTTAATTTACAGTATTGCAGGGTCATTCACGGAAAAGCACGTGACGTTTCTATCATCAAGTATGAATGAAACGATTCGTTACACCGGGAATTTGAACTGTGAATTCTGATGAAGGACCAAATTATTTTCAATGACTATTCAATATACTTATCCCTGCTAATTCAATCAAATCAGTCCAATAATTCAGTCTTTGCCATGTCGGATTACTATGACGTAACTCAAGCTGTAATGAAAGCACCCGCCAACACAAACATAATATAATATGGAAATTGCCGATAAGTCAAAAGTTCTGGAAATCGAAATACTATTTAACGAGATTTTCGAGGAATTGAATGTGCAGCCTATCTGCAGTATTCCGTGTAAAGAGTGTAAGATTCAATAATTATAACGCATACAAATAGTATAAAATTATTACTTCGTCTAATGTTTTATTTTACCGAACTTGATGTGGGAAAGTTTTATCCGAAATCATAATTGTCGCTCCAATGCAAATTCCATCCATTAGGCAAGACGAAAACCCAACCATAGGTGATATTCTAATTTCGAACAGCGAAATTTGGAGTCCAAGTCTAGGATCGAAATAACTAATTCGAAGCTCATAACAAGAATAATAAAACTGTTCGTCACAACATCTGGTTTTGGTTATAACGAACGTCACAACACTGTGCTATGACGGACTGACACCAGTTCATCACAACACTGTGCTATGACGGACTGACACCAGTTCGTCACAACACTGTGTTATGACGAACTGACACCAGTTCGTTACTAAACAGTGTTATGACGAACTGACGCCTGTTCGTCACAACACTGATATATGACGAACTGACACCAGTTCGTCACAACTACTACTACTAAACGGGGGATGGATCTACAAGAGATCCAAGCAGAGTCCCCAGAACGGGACCTCCCGCTGGGAGGTCCCTGTTGCCAAGGCAACTGTGGATGGGAACGAATCCCGTACCTCCCAAGGAGTTCGTCACAACAATGAACTACGACCAACTGAGACCTGTTCGACATAGAAATCGAAATCTTAAACTTTTAGCCACGAATTTGAAAAAGTTTCTTAATGCATAATATAAGTTTATAATTAATCTTTCTAATATTCATAATAAATATGATATGAATGATTGAGTAAGATGATCATGAGGGCGTAAGATAGTGATTCGTGAGGATCAATATCGTCACGTATGAAACTTGCATGATTCTCAGAATTCATATACTGTACAGCGCTTTTATCATTCACTGAAAACTACCATTGCCGAGCAATTGCATTTTCACGTTTTGACATGCATTTATACACGTTTTAACTATTACCTTATTACAGGAAATTAAGAAAGCAGTTAATTAAGAAACTGGGCAAAAAAGTTTCTTAATAAACTGCTTCTTAATTAAATGTTTCTTTAATTATATGTAGATTAATTTTATGTACCTTAATTTTGTGACTCTTAATTTAATGAAATATCAATTCTACATTAATACTAGAAAAACTCGTATTTCAAACACCATAAAAGACTTGAGAGACACTTCATTTGACTTAATCTTTGATCCTTTTGCCGGTTTTAGCACGGAATTTGAAAATTTTACAACCTTATAGGTATTAATAGTTTGCCTGAGAAAAATTTTCGGTAAAAAAGTATATTCTCATTCTATAAAGTTTCTTAATTTATTCCAGTTCCAAAAAAGTTTCTTAATTAATTTTCAGCCTTAAAAAAAGTTTCTTAATTTGCTGCTTCCTTATTTTCCTGTCGATTAATTAGTTGCTTACTTAATTTGTTACAATAAGGTAAATTGTTAATACGTATGTAGTGATATAATTTCCTTATTTCTGAGGCTAGCTTCCAGTGTCCACATCAGAAGAGGAGACTTGAACTATTGAATGGAGTATGAATTATAATAGCTGTTACATGATCTTAACAATGTTTCTGAGCATACATTGCAGATAAAAAGCACTGCAATTCGGTATTCCTGTATAACACGTAGTATATCAGACTGTAACTCAGATAGTCACATTTAGCTGGACCCAGTTACATTCCTGTACTACCTTACACCTTGCTGCCTACCATACGTTATGAAGCATAAAATAACACTCTTATGATACATAACATGCATAATATGACTACCTGTCAACACTCTTATAACATATATAAGTTGGTATTACGTAATATAGAAAATTCTCTTTCCTGATTGGTTACCCCCCATGTTTTGTGACAGTACACTGAATACATTATACATTATACACCCGGGGCGCGTTTACTTACCTATGTCAAAACCCAGCTGTTGGGTGTACCAGGAATTCAGATTATTTGATCACTTGAAGGGTTTAACCCGGATACAAAGTAATATATGTAACAAGTGTTATCAATTAGGTATGTGTGTTATTGAGTGTGACACTGAATTCCGTAGTTGTTGGCATGTAGATGCCTTGGAGAGACACGTACAGAAACAGGTGCTGGTAACAATTAACATAATACCTATAATATGCTGCGAAAACACAAATAAAATGCGTGTTTGTGCGTGTAATGATGTGTGTAATTTTGTGAATGGTGTAAGACACAGAAAACATACGCTAAACAGCTGTGTACTGTGTAGCTTGTATTGCGTGTATTATGATGCGTGTAATGTACATGTACACACAACTGTGTGTGTTTTGGGTGCAATGTAGAGTGTACACACAACTATGTGTGTTTTGTGTATATAATAATGATGCGTTTAAGTGTTTAATGTGCAGGTTCACACAGCTGTGTAGTGTGTTTTGTGTGTATAACATTGGAATTCCGTGGTGTGTGTATAATAGACACACTCCAGTACATGAGGTGATGAGGACCTATCTCTGAGAGAGTTGTGGAGTAGTTTTATTACACGGAATTCAAAGATTTTACTGAATATTCAGAACCGATTGAGAGTGAGGACTGAGGAAAGGTTATGCACATTGCACATATTATTAGTGGATAACGAGTAGAATACACATTTGTGTACAAGTAATATAAACTGTATCAATTATGGTTAGATCGTATGAAGAGTGACGTGAAGTTACTCATGGTAAATTTCTTTTCATCACTTTCGTACTTAGGAATTTCAAAAAATTGTAGATAAAATACCTACCTAATGAATTGTAAGAAATGCAATATTTTCATGTCATATTATGCGAATATGTGAAGTTGTGTGGAATAACGCATTTCAGTAATAAACAGATATATCAAGTAACATGTTAGCATGTAATCTCGCGATAATAATTTAAATCTGATAATATGATATCGGTGTTTTATCTATCTAACTGCTATGTAAGCAGTAAGTGTATTTCGTGTATATGCTATATTTGAGCTAAATGATAAGTATGTGCGTGTCATAATATTTAATTCCTCCAGCAGTTAATGCATCTATATTTTGAAAGGTGGACATCAGAGCGTTCATCACCGGGGAAAACTTATTTCGTTTTCTTATTCAGAGGAAAAACAGGAATTATTTGAGGTATTCTGAAGTACTAACCTTTCTTGTGGGAGGAGGCACTCTTCTTTAGGGGCATGGCTCGTTTGTTGAGGGTTCCTGACGATGTGCTCTTAGCTATACGGCCACTTCCTCCGTTCCTGTCTTCTACCAACGACTACAAGGGAAGGAAGGGGTGTTAGAACGCTCCAAGGTGGAGTGGTAGATAAGGAATTAGGGATTTAGAAATAGGGAATGAACGAATTCAAGGGAAGGAAGGTGAGTTAGAAGTTGGAAGGTTTTGTGTCAAATAAGGACTTATTTTCAGACGACTGAGAGGAATTATAAGTTAGGAATATAACTTGTAGATATATTTAAAACAAAGTGATGGTAGAGAAATTTACAATGAATCCTAAGTAATCGATGGAATTGTCTTAAAAGTTCACACAACGAGTGATTTAAAAGTAGGTCGACTCCTCCACTGTACTAACTAATTGTGGTTTAAAGAATTGGGCACCTAGCACATCCTTACAAATTGCACCCCACCATTAACACCAGTTACACCGTCACAGTAGGTGTATATTTTACTGAAATCTATCTCTCTCCGAATATATTGCCCCAAAATACCATGGCCAGGAGACGAGAGCTAATGCAACGCTTGGTCACTCTATAGTAATATGAATATTAAAATGCCTTCACTATACAGCGCTATGTGCTCTTCATCGCTTTCACTTCAATTCTCATCTAATGATATTTCATAATCATGCGACTTCAAGTCGAGAAAATTATGTACAGCGCGCAACGCATGCGTATTGAAATTATCATAAAATAAAACGCTCGACTACTGATACTAGTAACACCCGTGTTTACACGGTTCCATTTCAGAAAATCAGTTCATCGCATCCTTCCACACATTGGTTAGTTGTATATAGTAGTCTCACGACAAGTTTTGACCGATTTAAAGGGTAGTACTATATGCGTAGAGTCGTGTTCTACTCGCGCTTTATATCATGTGTTCGTTATGACACACCAATTTAAGAATTTAAATACACATCTACGCGACCTTTGCTTTGCGTTACAAAAATGTGCATATCTCCGAGGTTTTTAGAGCAAACTTGATGGAACTTTCAGGATATTTAGAACTTCATAAAAGCAACATCTCAGTGAAGTTTAGATTCATTTTTGAGCTCAAGAAGCGGAGTTATGACCGAAAAGCCAGTTGTTAAGCGGTAACTTTAAAACAAAACACCGGTTTATCTGTCATATCTCAATTTTTTGAGGGTCAGAAATGTTAGCTACTCATGAAAGTATTGGTCATATCTTGCCCGTAATATCCTGAAAGTTTGATCAAAATTGCTCAAAAACGGCTGAGTTATAGCGCCCCAAAATTGTGTTATGGTCAAGACATTTTCTATTATTACCATATAAGGTAATGTGTGCTTGTTGTGTACAGGGTGTGTCTTTTGTACACCGTTCGACTACTATAGTACTTTAGAGGCTCAGACTCACCAGGCGTATGATTTAGGCACTCGGCTCAGCTTCGCTTCGCCTCGCACTCTAAATTATTTAAATGTCTCCAACTACGCTGTCGACATTTAAATATTATAGAGCCCTGCTCTCGCAGGGCTCCATTTCGGATTCAGCTCCTCGTGTTCGTCTTACGCCTCTAAAGTACATAAAGAGGGGCGGTCAGAGGACTGCTACCTTGCAACCTTGCACTGGTATTCCACCTGTGTATTAAGTATTCGCAGCCGGTAAGTTTTAATCACAGGGGAGTGGGGACATTCATTAGGTTAAAGTGGGGACATTCGTTATGTTAAGTCTTCATTACAATAGTCTGTGGCAGGCATGATATAAAGGTAACCGGTGGTAACGTCCAGTAATGGCTATTGGATACAGTCTACACCTACAAGTTATCACAAGATAATGATAGATACTTAAAATCAGCGCTTACTTCAATATAAGAATAGATTTTGACACGAAATTTGACATGAAATGAGGGTATATTAATGGTTTAACCAGGACCCAAGTTTACCATATGACATTTTGAATCAATGTTCTGGAAGTTTGGAGTCATAATGAAGCACTATCCACTGTTTAGCTGTTCACGATGTACAGTGTTCAGCAGTGCAGGACTTTGTGAGCACTGAACATAATGCACTCAGACGCGCACTGCATAATATAATACACAATATACCAGGTGCAAAGTGCAGTACGAGAGAGAGGTGTGACGTGGCTCCTATTCGAGAGTAGGCTCAGTAATTTGTAAAATATCACACATATCCGAGTAGAGACAGTGCAACACAAGAATACGGTATCGCCGGTGCACGAAACATGGATTTTACAGGTCCACATACTAGGAGCAAGACATTAGGGTTTCGAAGAAATGGTTAATTTATTGATTGCCTGGAATTTAATGAATTGATGTTATATAGCCCCATTTAAAGCAAAATTTTTCGAAGAATTGGTTAAATAGTTTATAATAAAAGGGTACATAATGTAAACTTTTTGGAAAACTTTTACATGGGAAGTTTTTTTTCTTTTTTCTTTCATAAGGAGGACCACATTCAAAGTAATTCACAAAAACATGTGAAAAATCAATTCAAACAATTTAACCAATGGATTCACTAGTTGATCAGACAGGAAAGTATTAGACTCAGTACTCGAGACAAAGAAACGGAGACAGCAAACTACACAGCTAACTATTGAAACAGGAGCTCTATTATTTTACACATGGAGCAGTCAAATTTGACACATGAGAATCAAAGACAATAGAATGAATGGAATAAATCACGAAGTCAGGCTAGAGTCAACGGATGTTATAATTATTGGCAGACATTTGACTGGAAACTTGTAGAGAATCGAGCGCTCCACAATTCATAATGATTTGTTATAGCAACGCATAATTTCCTTATCTTGCAAGTACTGTAGCAACGAGGCATATCTTTATCAAAGGTTGACTTTACCAGAGACATGGATTTTCTTGGAAATGAAAGATAAAAAAGCTCCACATGAAGTGAGACTCTGGACAGTAAAAGGAATCAGAATGCTTCAGAAGCAGCGATAAGAATAAAGATACGACAGGACTAAATGAGTATAAACGAGTGAGGGAGTGTGGGTATTAAACCCTGTACAATGGCATGAATAATAGGACCTGTTAATAGTATGAACATCATCAATTAACTAAAATAAACTATAATAATAACGTCACACAACCGGGCGTTAAGCATGTGTCTGCGTGCTGGTAACGACAAGTGCCACCTGAGACTACCATGACACTCGAAACAGAGCGTAAAGTGCGCCATCATACTCAGGAGTGTACAACGCAAGGTGACCGTTAATGGGTCTCAATGACAAGGACACCCAAACTGCAGGGGATTGGGTGACAGTCATGACTTGAGTCTAAATAGTTTGATAACTTGACGTGCAAATCGTGACAACTTGAGTCTAAATAGGTCATTTAAGTATTGACTTGTGTCATTAACATTAACGCAAGAACCAAACTATTGCGATACATTATGTGAAAATAGCCAATATTAAGATTGGTATTAACTATTAAGTTAAGTCAAGCACCAATTATGTTGGGTTATAAGTTTAGAACGAAGGGCGTTCACCAAAGATTTTCAACTAATCCACCTATAAAAGGAAATACAGAAATCAATTCGAGAAATCTCGCAGAGAAAAAATTGCCACACAATAGAGAAGGTGGTGGCTTTTCATTAAAGAGTATAAATGACGTAAAGAGGCGTGCTCTATAGTAAAACAAAGGTCTTGATACAAAAAGACTCCGAAGTAAATTGATACAAAGTGTACACTGCGTACAATGTATATGGAAGAGCCTTTTGCAGAAGTGCAATGTATATTGAGGACTGAGGAGTGAGGACTCAATGTTAAAGAGAAATGACGTAATCGCTAAATATTGAGTTTAAATGGAGTGCGCTGTTGAAAGTTAGGAGACGTAATAAGGTAATAGTAAGTGAAAGAAGAACTTTGATAGCGGTAACTCCTATATCTTCTATGTGATTCGTTCTGGCGGGGGGGGTTCAGCGGTAAGTGGTATGGACGGCATCACACTTAAGGGCATGGGGGTGGGTGGGTACTTCGAACTAGCGACCAGATAATGACGGTAAATGGTATAAATTTAGGGTACTAAATTTGTTACGAAATTTGTGAAAAATTTGTCAAAAATGCCCATTTTCAGAAATTTTGGATATTGAAACTGGATTTCTCGGCTGCTCCTAGCGCTCTTAAGTAAATTTAATTATGAATCAGAATCTTAACCTTAAATTGGTGTGACGTCATCATGGACTATTACATGCTACAAAAAGATGACGTAACCAGCTGATTTCTAATATCGATGATATATGCCAATGATTTGGCACAATTGTTTGAAGAATTCGTGACATAAATGTTACTATGGAGATAAGACTTCAAAGTTTCAAGTTGATTAGTACCTAGTTAGTAAAAAAAGTTTTGAGTTCGTAAAAAATGTTGCGGGTCACATCAATACCTACCCATTGCACCCAGTGCAGTCTAGATAGTTCTAGGTATCTAGATATCTAGGCAGTTGTTGTAAAATTCTCTTGTGTTTTTAAAATCTGTAGCAATTTTGGGTATTAAATTGATTGTATCCCTAGAAAGGAATCACTTCGTAAAGAGTAAGTGACTTTATATATTTGATAAGAGTGAGAAACTAAGATTATATGAAACAAAGGGTCGCTTTTTGCAACCAATTTGTGGTCCCTGAAACAATTTCTGTAGCTTGTAGGGGTGGGTCTAATTTTCAATTCAGCTTGACCAGTTACAGGCATGCCGCTATCTGGTGGGTGGGTGGGTGGTTGGGATTCTCGACCAGATAGGGTGATGCCGTCCTCCCACTTACTGCTGAACCCCCCCCCGGTTCTGGGCCACATTCTGATTACCTGTAATACTTTAATGGGGTGAAACGGGTATAAATACTGATCATTGGAGAACTGGGAGGAAATGATGAGAAGATGAGCGATCATAGATCCTAAGTCCAGGGTCCTCCTACTTTACAATCGGTACTTTGTACCGGCCAGGAATGTACAATTTCAGTATTCCCATTGGAGCCTTGAAATTAAAATGGCTCTCCCTAAATCCCTACACCTACAAAGCTACAATAGGACTAACAATATAGTATCTGCAAATAAATCCTTGCTCCAGCAAATTCCATATATCTAGAACTTTTCAATGCTCCACTTTCAATCGTTTACAACTAATGTTCTCATGCCAATTGATGCTATGTTGTGCACTCCAATGTCTGAAAAACAGCTGCTCTTTGCCAGTTACAATCCTGTAATTTAAACAAACACGAGTGCTATGTACACATGATTTTACACTCCTCTCCCACCTCTCCCTCATGTGGCATTAGTATGCCACCTAGTGAGCGAGAGAGCGAGGGGCACACAGTGTGAGCTGCTGTGCAGTTAGAATCGTAGCTAATGATCCGGAGTGAAACTTACAGCGAGATTCAGTGACAGGCACATTCTTGAATTAATGTACTCACCTACATACAATGTACATTGTACACACCTATGTATAATACCTACTCAACAGTCAAATGCATGACGGATGGAGTACATTAGAAAACTACATCGGGTTTTCTGCATAGCTCAAAGGATTCCGAAGTAGCAAAGATTCAAAAGTCACGCATGAACAATAGGCGTTTGAGAATTACGTCTTGACCATATAACAGAAAGTGTAAAATCATGACACAAAAGTGCCTATATTGGCTCTGTGTGCGACATATCAATATTGCTTAAATGCTTGATGTGGATCAAGTGGATCCTTGTTAAGAAGCCAGCTGTGAGCTGTGAATATACATTAACTCAGTGTTAAAAGAACCAAGGTTTGCTTGCGAGGGATATAGCAGTTGAGGAACGGAGCGAGCGATTGTTTGACACAAACAGCCACGCTAAGTATTTTGTAGAGCTAAGTATCTCTAATATTGCAGCTCAATTCTTTACTTCTTTAATAGGAGGGCGTTAGTATCGAATGGTTGAAAGACAGTGGTTCAACTAGTTGAGCGTTAGGAGTCAATGCGCGGCTTATCAATCAAAGAGAGAACGCTTAAAATCAAAATGTCGTTAATGGCACTGAATATTCAGGCTCAGGAAGCCGACAGGTAGGTCATAGTACGATTCAAAGGCAAGTGGTGGCTTGGTAAATGCTGGAGACTTCGTTTGAAATGAAAGCGCCGATTACTGGAAGGCAAACATAATTATCTCAAGCGAAAAAACTGTTTAACAAATGGCATCTGATACATCTTCTCTTGATGCACATTGTTATCAGCAAAAATTTTAGATAACAAGTATCTGTATCCATACTTGATATTTATACTCAAATTATGCATTATATAACGTGGGAAAATACACTTTCAATGTGTTTTACTAGGGAGTCATTTTATCTTAAATACACAAAAGACGTAGCTGACCGAACCGTGTTATTATACCATGAAAATTGGAAATAGCTGATGAAAGTCACAAGATTGCTGTTCAATTTGATAATTTGAGACATTTACCCGGTTTAATCCTTTTCCAAGTTTCATGAGAAATGAGTAATAATAAGTAAAACTGTCGCCAATTTCATCATGTAATGTAAAGAAATGCACTACTCACGTGAGTGACATTACATCATCGCTAAAGTTAGACTCATGTAATGGTTACAGTTTCAAAAAGTAATAAAAGTGTAGTAACGTAAAGTGTACGAATACATTATACATTGGTACACGCCGTCACGTGACATTAAAATACAAGTGACGTCATTGACACTTTGATAGTTAGCGATTAAGTAGCTGAAGATAACGTTACAACTTATCAAACTTCACTCAACACTTGCAAATACATCATCGATCATCATATAATCGCAATATTTCACTTCAACGCAAACCATCATGATATTATCGCGAAATCTTGAGTTTGGGGAGTTTTCCGTTAAATGGGGAGGTATCATCATAAGCCATAAACCAGCGGAGAATTTCTGCTGAAAGCTTCGGAAAGATTGCGTTTTATAATCAGTGAACTGATCTCAATACCTTAGTTACATTTCAATTCTAAAATGTCAGATTCCAAACCCCAATCAAATCTCATCTGGCAACGCAAAATAGAACAGCCAAGCACCCTAGATCGTATAAAGTATAACATGAAACAGAAGACATTGCCGGCAGCAGCAGTACACACTGCGAACCAAACACAAGAAAAACTCGTAGAGACAGGAACTGAGAAGAGTTAAAACACACAGAGCTTATATATGCGATATACTATGTGAGTGAGGCCTCCGAAGAAACACGAACACGCTGTACCTAACGCAGGAGTGCGGTAGTGACGTAGTGACAAGGCAGCGAACAGTGCACAGTATCGCAGTGTCTGCACTCTGTCCTAGTAACAAGGCAGCGAACTGTGCACAGAGTACAGACTGTACAAAGTTCACAGACAGTCCAAAGTTCACAGACAGTTCAAAGTTCACAGGATCTGCCCAAAACTTGTGACGCGGCATCAACTTAACACACCAACACAGCTAGTGAAGTAGATACCCCTACTGTCTAGCAACTGTATGGGAGTCCACAATCTACAAATCTACAAGAATTACCTTCAAAGAACACGGGAAAATGAGTGCTGTCAAGTAAAGCGACAAGAATAGTTCATACGTATACGTCTAGTGACGCGGCAGGGACAAGGAAACAGTACAAGGAAGGGTAGCACACTGTACTAATACGGGGAAGTGGGCAGTACATCTGGTGTAGGGTTACAGTTTCCTCCTACCATCAACCTCACGTTATCACATGTCACGTGATACAAGTGTGTCTGTAATCTTGCATAATTTGCATATAAGCCCAACAGTCTGACGGTACGTAACTCAGCGTTACGTGCAAGGTAAACGTTACGATAAAACGTCACCAACTTCAATCTTATGACGCATGCGTTTATTTGCTACAAATCTGCCCATACTAAGAAGTAAGATAGTAGATACAAAGTGGTCCACCTATATCTCTCTATCTTGATATCTTATCAAGTATCACGTGATCTAAAGTTCGTAATGCGTGATGACACAATCTGGATCTGGGCGGTAGAGTACCATATCAATGATGTATACGTTGACTCATGTTACCCAGAACTTACCAAGAAACAGATACTTAATAAGTTTTCTTGATATCATTGTTTATTTATCAATTAATGGTATTTTACAACTTACGTAAGACAAATTTGTATTGTGACATATAATAATAATAATAAATAATAAAATATGGTAGCTTAAACACAGTAACGAGGTTACACAATAAATTAATACTCTGTACCTATGCACAACTGTGGAATACTTTAAAAAACTGTCACAGAAACAAATCAAAAAGTTCGTAATTGCGTAAAAACAGAACCCATAATTTACTGAGTGACAGTGTGTGGCTCAAAGAATCAGAAGTTGTAAAGTAAACAGTTAGTTTACAATTTAAATGACCTATTGAAAAGGAATGTTTTAGCTTAGTTTAAATTCAGTTATTACATAAATTTTACTTCAAGGGCAAACTATTCCATAACTTAGGGTATAGCAAAAGAAAAAGACTAGGTTCGAGTTTTTGGTATGTATGATCTTAGAGAAGAAAGTTTTATATTGTTGTATTGATGAGGTGAAGATAATTGGGTGCAATTCCATTGATGATTTTGAAGACAGTTAAAAGAATTTTGAATTAATTCTCTCAGGCACCCAAGCCAATGAAGTGATTTGAGGTGTTCAGTTTTAGGTCACTTTTCCTTAGGCTAATTTTCATTAATTTTTATGTTCTGCAGGGTTCTTAAGTTATTGGAGTGAGTTCCATAATAGAGGGAATTGCAATTAAGGGAAGAAATGACAACAGCTTGTACCAGTTGTTGCATTTGTTCAGCAGAAAGAAATGATTTCATTTGCACAGTTTTTCTGGCTATGGAGGCATTTTACTTTGAGCTTATCAACCTGAGGGGTGAATGTCAGGATGAATCTAGGTGGAATCCTAAGTTCTTAATGTTGAGACAAGTCTTAGACAGATTTCTGGGGTTATGAAAAAAGACTGTAATAGAAGTTTGGAGAGGGTGTTGTGGCTCAAAAAACAATTATCTCTGTTTTTCCAGGGTTCAGTTGAAGATAATGTTATGCACTGACATGAATTTTCATTGATACTTTGATATAGGAACGATCATCAATGACAGCTCATTTGTTCGATGTGCGCACTGCGCACTCGTAATTTACTTTAATTTACGAGAGCTGGCTGTAATTTGAATTCACAATTTACATGATTGAATAAATCAAATACATCAATTGAAAATCTCATAAACCCTCACGATAGTACCTATATTACATTGTTTACAACTAACTCACTTCATCCGAGGATTCCATCCGGGGGTTCTCCACATTGTCGTCCATATTATTATTCGAATATAATAATAGTAGTACTTAATAATACAGCATGGAAAACCAACACAGTAAAAGTAAAAAGTAGTTCAATTCAAGCTGCTCGGCTCAATGACCTTGCCCGCGTGTGTGTGTACAATTCTCTCTCGGAGTTTTAACCCCCGCCGCGTGGCATTCGTCTGTATTCCGAGCTGCATTTTACTCCAGAGAGTGAGAGAGAACCGAGCTAGAAGCGTTTTTTTAATTTTATCTTAACCTGAAGATGGTCATAGGTGTCGATAATATTCGACGGAGAATTGAATATGACAACGGAAGAGATTATATCGATGTGCGCACACAATTGACACATGAAATGCAAAAAAAAATTATTCTTGATTCTGGGGGTCGTATGGTGATAATATAAATGCTCGAAGCGCGCATTGATAGTTGAACACAAAATTAGTAGGGGTGTTTTATCACATAAGCTGACTACATTTCAACGATTACTCTTGCTCTCTGGTCACGCGAGTTGTGGAATGAAAGAATAAGAGCGTCGCAGTGTCGTGAGATGATTAGAAATTGTAAACAATGTCACGGAGTGTTCCACGCGAGGCCTGTCAATTATGCACCAAATTATGCATCAATTAACCGTGTGATATTGAATGCTAATTAGATGATTGCTAACAGTAAATGGTTGAATTATTCTCGCCATTCAAGAGGTAGATTTATTCTAGATTTATAAGAATCTTGGAGTGATGATGCCGACAGGTACATTAGCCAGAGCAGCAGTCTTTAATTTGAGTTTGTCAATAAGAAGTATTTTACTGTTTTAACTAAATTGTGTCATAGTTTTCTGTTAATTCACATTTCTTAATTAATCTAGCTGACAGTTAATAACATGACTGAACTGAATCACAAGTTAGAAAGTTTTTGTGATGACGGGCAACCCGCAACATAATTTCATTTTCAGATTTTACGACAACTTGAAAATTTGTACAATTACTTATTACACATGGTATTGTTTGCAGATTAGCAGTCAGGTAATACAACTCAATACCCATAGTCATCACATTGGCCGAAGGACATTAGAAATCAATCAATAATATTCAAATATAATAATGAATATTAAGTTTGTACTCCATAATTTAATGGTTTGTCGAAATATGATATAATATTCGAATTTGAATATTTAACACAATTACCACAATAGACTGGTAACATGAGGTTATGTAGCGCGTCAATAGCCGATAATGGATCATGACAAGGACAGTTCAATGACGAATAATTTATTATCGAAGTTCTTGATGCAGGAAACTTAGGTAGTCAATCATGGATTCAATTTATGCTAAACTTTAAAAAAGAATGTGTGTTCGGTGTGTTCTTTAAACTCCGGATAGAAACAATTTTCATAGTTCAAAAAGAATATGGTCTGTCATGACATTTAAAGCTCTAAAAATACATAAAATGCACACAGTATTCTTCGATATTCATCCTCAAATCATTACGTAGAATATTGACAAACCTACTGGAGCAAAGTCAACTAAACAAGCGTCAAGACAGCAATCTCTCTCTCGCTGAATAAAATGATAATAATAATAATGGGCAATCAGTACGAAAACGTAGCAATATATCGAGAGAAAATGAGAGCAGCAGGAAAAGGAGAAAAGTGTTAGAAGTGGATGAGATTTGTTATCGGACATAGGATAATCGCGCGGTTTAATAACACCGCGATCTGATATATATGACATGGGTTGTGTCGGGTTGTGATATTATTAATAGCCACAAACACACACACACACACGCTGGAGTGTTTCATAGAAGTTACCATAGTCACTTCATCTACCAGATGTCAGGGTATATGTTAGTAATTGTGAGGCGTCCTGACATACGACGATGATAGATCATTAATATCACGTGATATTCATCATGTGAAGTCACAGCGATATATTTAGTTCACCTTTAATTAGGCTCAAAATATATCGACATGATACCGATATGGATATTCTGCGCTAGTCGAACGGAAATCGTTGGATCCTAACGAGGATCTGACGATTTCCGTGAGAGTAGCCAGGCTTCATCTCGAATCCATATCGCTGATCGTTTACAGATCTAAGAGAGACGTCCAGTAACCATGATTTGATCATTTTCCCGTGATGATGCCGCGGTGGCATTCGGCGATGCCGAAAAAAGGTTAAAGTAAACATTTGATCTGACAGAACGATGAGAATTGAAGAAATAAATCGACTAAGACCCGTTCTAGACAGGGAATTTTGAGGAGCTATTGCTCGAGCAATTGCTCGAGCAAGCCTGTTTAGAATGGGGTTTTTCGCTTGCCCGAGCTATTGCTCGAGCAATAGCTCGGGTAATAGTTGGAGGTATTACCCGGGCAATTGCTCGAGCAACAGCTCGGGCAATCATTCCTGTCTAGAAAGCACTCTAACCCGGGCAATAGCTCTCACTGATACACGTGACCGTGTCACGTGGATCGTATCATGACAGAACGAGAAATAGGAAGCTGATTCATAGCTGTTGCAGTGACGCAATATCTGTTTTTTATTGTAACATTATACCTTCCTTATGCACGTGATATTAGAGATGCGCTGACAGGAGCTATAGCTCGAGCAACCCTGTCTAGAAAGATTTTCGAATCCAATGATTGCTCGGGTAAGCGTGAAGGGTCATCCTGTCTAGAAAGTAACGCTTGCCCGAACAATTGTTCGAGCAATAGCTCCTTGGAGCTCCTGTCTAGAACAGGTCTAAGAAAGCAGTTCAATGAACGAAGGCAGAGAATGAAGAACTGTACAACTATCACGGTACTACCACTGCTTATATAATACATTTAATAATGATCATCTCAGACACAATATGTTTCAAATGGCACGGCTCGTCCTAGACATCAGTCTAATGACACATGACAACCAAACCGGGATATCATTTAGTAATTAGTCCATCTAGGGGCAATTAACGGCTAGAAATTGACACGTTATATTCGGTTGAGAGAAGGAGAGAGAGCATGCACTTTCACTACTGAGCAATATTGGTATATTGATACATTAATTTTACTGAAATATCTAAGGAGTATGTATTTAGGAGGTATTATTAAATTTCTTGCAAGTAACACAACGTGGGTTATTACAGGGTATTGAAGTAAAAGCAGAAGGGGCAGCAGAGATGAGGAAAACATTTTTGTAACCGAGACCTGACAAAATTTTGGTAAGGAGTAGTGTGTAGCGTAGCTTTCTCATGTCTTACCTGTACTTAGATACCAGAGCAATATTGCTTGTGCAGTGTTTGAACCATTGATGATTGAATTAAATTAAACAATAGTTTGCCCGAGCATTTGACTTGGGTTTCAACCCCATCCGCTAATTTGGTACTATTTTCTTTGACGAAACATTTATGAAAACTTACATTAATTACAGCACCCCGGGCCCACCGTCTATTTGGGACAGGATAATACAAACTTACTATAACTCAGACTACGGCGTTTAGACTAGATAGTTACACCTAAAACTCCCGAAAATATTTCTAAAAATACACCCCCTCGAACACACAGGGAACAAGTTGATAAGTGCATCATTCTGAGTACAATTTATAACAACGATCCGGGAGTATCCGGGATGATATACAAATACTTTACGTGTTATGTTCTCGAGAAGCCATTGAGCTCTATCTCCCTGCTATTCTGCTACATAGTAACGCCTTGATATAACATCTCACGAGTCTTGTGTCCGCGAGTAGCGAAGGAATTTACACGAATGTCACCCTCATGTAACTACAATCAGATTTCAATAGTACAGTCAAATCCTAATTTTTCAGGAACAAATTCTACACCAAGCGATTTTGACTGTTTTCTATAGTTTTTTGCCCAAAAAATCGATCTAGCAACTTTCCAAGACTTTCCAGGGTGGGGAAAGTGCCGAAAAATCCATTTTTAGTTGAGGCGCAGCCGACTGACCTGTGAAAAATCATAACTTGGCCCAGGAAGGTCGTAGAGACTTCGTTTTAGGCTTAAAAGAAGCGCAATGGCCATGTTTATATACAACTTGTTAATAAACATATGCCCTAAAATGCTCAGGAACAGAGTTATGGGCGAAAAACTGTTTTTGGGCACCCGCGAGACATTGTGGAAGCGATTTTTGTATCTCGGCCCAGGAAGGTCGTAAAGACTTCAATTTGGGCTTAAAAGAAGTGCAATGACCATGTTTATATACGACTTGTTAATAAACATATGCCTTTAAATGCTGAGGAACCGAGTTATGGGCGAAAAACTGATTTTTCGGGCACCCGCGGGACATTGTGGAAGCGATTTTTGTATCTCGGCCCAGGAATGTCGTAAAGACTTCGATTTGGGCTTAAAAGAAGCGCAATGACCATGTTTATGGACGACTTGTCCACAGACATATGCCCTAAAATGCTGAGGAACCGAGTTATGGGCGGAAAACTGATTTTTTGGGCACCCGCGAGACATTGTAGGAGCGATTTTTGTATCTCGGCCTTGGAAGGTCGTTAGAGACTTCGTTTAGGGCTGAAAAGAAGCGCAATTGCCATGTTTATTTAGAACTTGTTAATAAAAATGCGCCCTAAAATGCTCAAGAACAGATTTATGAGCGAAAAATTGTTTTTTGGGCACATGTAAGACATTGTGGAAGCGATTTTTGTATCTCAGCCCATGAAAGACGTAGAGACTTCGCTTTGGGCTTAAAAGAAGCGCAATGGCCTTGTTTATATACGCCCTAGACATATGCCCTAGAATGATGAGGAACCGACTTATGGGCGAAAAACTGAATTTTTTATCTTGGCCCAAGAGTCTTGAGTAGAGATTTCATTGTGGGCTGTAAATACGTGCAATAGGCATGTGTATTATATACTACTTGTTATCAAAGGTATGTCTTAATATGCTATAGAACAAAGTTATGTAATTTTAGTTTTCTTCTCAGTTGAGGCAATTTTCCTGTGCTGTATCTCAGCCTAGGAAGTTCATTGAAACTTATCAAAATAATACAATAGCCATGTTTATATACAGACTTGTATAGATTTGATGAACTGATATGGGGCTCCCACAAGCACAATTTTCTAATCACAGCTTTGCCCCAAGAAGGGCTTTAAACTTAAAAAGAACGGCAACTGTGTAGACTATTAGGGCTAATGTAAAGATGATGATAGATGATATTTTGATGACACCTAGCTCTACGACCTGTATGTGTGGCAGTACCATCCATACTGCTTTGCTGAGCTTGGATATAAAATTGCATCAGCCATGTCTATTGTCTGATGATTCATGACCAAAAATCAGGTTTTTGCTAATAACCTGAGGTATACAATGAAATCTACAAGCCTCTTGGGCAGAGATGCAGAAATAGCATTGGCCATGTCTTATAATGCCCAAAACATCAGTTTTTCGCCCATAACTTTGTTCCGGAGCATTTCAAATCCAAATCCAAAATCAAGCTTCAATGGCCAAGATTGCTTCCACAATGCCTTGTAGATGCCTAAAACACAGTTTTTCGCCCATAAATCGGTTCCTCAGCATTTTAGGGCATATGTCTGTGAACAAGTCGTCTATAAACATGGCCATTGCGCTTCTTTCAAGCCCTAAACGAAGTCTCTACGACCTTCCTGGGCCGAGATACAAAAATCGCTTCCACAATGTCTCGTGGGTGCCCAAAAAATCAGTTTTTCGCCCATAACTCGGTTCCTCAGCATTTAAAGGCATATGTTTATTAACAAGTCGTATATAAACATGGTCATTGCGCTTCTTTTAAGCCCAAATTGAAGTCTTTACGACCTTCCTGGGCCGAGATACAAAAACCGCTTCCACAATGTCTCGCGGGTGCCCAAAAAATCAGTTTTTCGCCAATAACTCGGTTCCTCAGCATTTCAGGGCATATGTTTATGAACAAGTCGTATATAAACATGGTCATTGCGCTTCTTTTAAGCCCAAATTGAAGTCTTTACG
The DNA here is from genome assembly GCA_011033025.1 of Beroe forskalii. Lineage (NCBI taxonomy): Eukaryota > Metazoa > Ctenophora > Nuda > Beroida > Beroidae > Beroe > Beroe forskalii. Next base: position 112,358 of record WFMF01000073.1, on the reverse strand, counting down.
ACCTTCCTGGGCCGAGATACAAAAAATCGCTTCCACAATGTCTCGCGGGTGCCCAAAAAACAGTTTTTTGCCCATAACTCTGTTCCTGAGCATTTTAGGGCATATGTTTATTAACAAGTCGTATATAAACATGGCCATTGCGCTTCTTTTAAGCCTAAAACGAAGTCTCTACGACCTTCCTGGGCCAAGTTATGTTTTTCACAGGTCAGTCGGCTGCGCCTCAACTAAAAATCGATTTTTCGGCACTTTCCCCACCCTGGAAAGTCTTGGAAAGTTGCTAGATCGATTTTTTGGGCAAAAAACTATAGAAAACAGCCAAAATCGCTTGGTGTAGAATTTGTTCCGATTTTGGGCTATTTTCTTTCCTACCCCGGCTCATTTCTTAAAAGATGGAGAACAAATCACAGCAGAAGTTCACGCGCGCAATTCATAACTCCGGATAGATACAACAACATTTTTCATGCAGTTAAAACTTACCGAAAAATGGCGATCTCCTCCATCAGAAACAGCAACAAAACCTCGGCTGCCCCAGCCTCCACCCTTAACTAACTCCACCTTAACATCTCAGAGAACAACCCACCTCATTGCTGTGTAAGGCAGTAGTGTCAGCAGCCCGGGACTTGGCAGCTGTTGGGATCAGCGTATAACCGTACTTCAGTCTCCTCTTGCTATACATGATACATCAGTGTGTACACACAATGGGATCACGTGGTGTAGTGTGTGTATAGAATTTCACACTTTTCAGAGTGTATGATGTAGATCTTTGGAGCCTTTTCACGCCAACAAAACAAGTGTTTGTTTCCAAGAACGCGAGTTTTGTTTAAAAAAGGAGAACGGCACAAAAAACCAAGCTCAACAATAATAATCGGAAATGCCAACAACGAGAGAATTGAGTTGAACGTTACAAATGTCGTGCATTGAATTAAATAATTTCATTATTCTTTAGATTGTACACCGAGCTCGCTTTGTCTCAATTATGTAAATCACTTAGTATACGTTGAGCTCCTTTCTCCATTGGGACACAGCACATGTGAAAATATTCGCAAGTACAGGTGGTCAGACAACAACATCACCTGCTAAATGCTTCGCGTACGAAAAAACAGCCTATTCGATCGTCATCTTTTCACTATTCTGAACGTTGAAAATGACGTCACTCTCAATTGTTGATAATTTGCCCGCAACTCATAAAACATTTGTGATGTGAGAGTTGCAAAACTTAGGAGGATACATGGCTAGTTTTAGCCGTTAGAATTGTAAACAACATGATGAATTATCTGCTTGTTAGAACGACATCTAATCGACGCATTGCCGCTGCATACGGCAATTGCTGTGAAGCTAAACCACACCTTTTTAACAAAGTTCACCACACCAGTCAAAACATGTGAATTGCGAAATTTAAATATATTTTCTATTTTCATAATTTAATTGATCGAAAGCGCAGCATGCAAAGCAAATTAAACGCAAAAGGAGAAGAAGAAACAATAAAAGAGGGCATAAACCGAACGAAAAGACGGGTTTCAAGGGTGTGTTTGCGTACCCGAATAAAAGGTAGCTACAACTTTCATGACTTTCGCAATGCCTACAGCAACTCAGTTCTATATCAACAACAACAACGGATCAAGCGGCCAGTGGGCACAACTGCAATGTGTAAAAGTAGTGTGTATCTGTGTCAGATTCCGGGAGTGACCAGGAGTGACCAGGAGCGATGTAGGGCTTCCCTAGACAGAAAACAGAGAACAGGACATATCACTGAGATGCATATCCTGCCATCCTGCGGCCATACCTTGCATAGACGAATACAGTATACCGCGTAAAAAGTTTAACTAGAATAAAAATCAGTATGACAAATCATCCACACCTTCCAAATTTCCAGGGAGCTTGCACACAGACACACTGAGGCCAAATGTAACAGCTCCGGCAGACAGTAAACTAGTAAACTAAGGACATGACGGGCTCGTTAATAAGATAAATGTCCGGGTAATTAGTAATTAGAGAAGTAATTAACGACCACTTCATTGTGAGCCGCAAGTACTCACTTCCTACCGCCCTTTTAATGTGGCGTTTAGTGTGTACGATTTAGGATTTACAGCATATCACGACAATTAACCTGACTTCCTACTGCACCCCTTATTCCGACTCAGTGACATTGATGAATCTACTAATTATTAAATTCTGAAAGGTCGCAAATGTCGGCGTGGTTTTGTGGAAAAGGGATGCTCAGTCTAAAGTCCCGCAGTTCTTGACGTACTGACGTATGATAAAGTTCTGACATGAATAGTAGCCCATGACACCGCACCGAAAGATGATTACCCCAAATATCATGCTGTCAGCATTGAATAAAGACGGCAACCGCACACAGAAATAACGACAATTTGTATGCAAGATGTGCATTGAAAGAAAGAAAGAAAGATTATCATCGAGACAAAGTACAAATTGCTCCATAATATGCAAACAGCACAATAGAGTATGAAGGGAAAACGCAACCTCTTAGGGCACTACAAAAATACCACATTCTCGTCGCTGATAGCAAGATGTTCTCACTACAGTAGCTGAAATGTCGGTAAACGAACTCAGAATTGCGGTAGTGGATTGGTCACGTGATAATTCTATTCCCAATATAACATCAATATTCAGAATTTTGATATAATAAAAGTAATATTCACCGCGTAGCATTTTATTTGACGGCTTTAAAAGCAGGAAAGCAAGGATTTCATAGTTAACCATATTTGATATAACTTCCTCGGAATACAGCGAATACAGATCAGAATTAAAGTGCTACACATATTGAATAAGGAATGAACTTCATGATTTTAGTAAAATGGCGCTTAAATGGTGTTAGAGCGAGTTTAGTTAAGTAGTTGTCAAGGAGTCCACTGGATGTGGATGCACTGTGCATAATTCGTACGGAAATCGTTACCAAATACAGATGATTGGATCAGAGGCGTAGCCAGGATGATGGCAGCGACACAGGCAACTGCATCCCCTTTTCGGTCAGAGATTGCGAAATTTTTGTGGAGATTAAAGCTTGGAGCCAAACAAAATAACATGAATAAGACATTCAACCGGTTTTGAATGTAACTCGCCGACCCCGTTCTAAAAACCTGACTACGCACCTGAATTGTATGAAACCATACATCAAATTGTCCAGAGTTGGTACATGATACTATGATTTCTTCTATATTTCCAACAATAAATAGTATTTTCTTATCTTGGCTCTTTTACTCAAGCAAAAAGATACGATTTAGATAATTAATTGGCACATACATTTACCGTATCATTTTATTATAGGCCTCCCTTGATAAATATTTAACTCAGTAAACTGGCATTTTAATAACTTAATAATGAAATGCAAGTCGAATCATTCAAATCTAAACAGACCAATTTTCAAAGAGAAATGAAAAGATGATGAACGTTGGTGATTTATCTATAGAAAAGGTATAGAGTACACACACGCACATCGTTTATCTCGTTTGTGTATAGTTCTTGTGTGTACCCAACGTACACTGCGAGTGCACTATGGCTGCATTTTACACCACATTTCTTACTCTGACAGCTCCTTTTACCCTCCTAGACCCAATGAAACTGTGGTGTACACCCAGTATAAGTGCATAATAACATGTACACTTTGTACCAATGATGATGCAGCTGTAGTCCTCCATTACTGGTCTATATATTATATACCAAGCCTGCTGAACACCAGAGCCTCAACGACAGTTCTACAGCTGCCTAATGACAGTGTATATATTTAGTATTAGACCTATATAGTTAGGATGGGTGTACAGTACACGATAATAATTGTACACGACACTTTGGGCTTTGTAGTCCATGGTCCTTGAAATGCCTTTCAGAAAACAGATCCAAACGCCGTGCGATTCACGCAATACGAATTCACGGTACATGGTGATCCTGTACACTTTTGGTGATGAATGTATTGCATTGTGTATGGTAAAACGTCCACAGGCATTAATGTGTGACGTATCCCACTATCCGAGTGGTACGTGTTTAATATGGATACCATGGTGTCTACTTGGCTAGAGTCTACACTAGACCATGGTGTCTACTTGGCTAGAGTCTACACTATACCATGGTGTCTACTTGGCTAGAGTCTACACTATACCATGGTGTCTACTTGGCTAGAGTCTACAATACTACTTGGCTAGAGTCTACACTATACCATGGTGTCTACTTGGCTAGAGTCTACACTATACCATGGTGTCTACTTGGCTAGAGTCTACACTATACCATGGTGTCTACTTGGCTAGAGTCTACACTATACCATGGTGTCTACTTGGCTAGAGTCTACACTAGACCATGGTGTCTACTTGAGTCTACAGTAGACCATGGTGTCTACACTATACCATGGTGTCTACTTGGCTAGAGTCTACACTATACCATGGTGTCTACTTGGCTAGAGTCTACACTAGACCATGGTGTCTACTTGGCTAGAGTCTACACTATACCATGGTGTCTACTTGGCTAGAGTCTACATTAGACCATGGTGTCTACTTGGCTAGAGTCTACACTATACCATGGTGTCTACTTGGCTAGAGTCTACACTAGACCATGGTGTCTACTTGTTTAGAGTCTACACTAAAGTACTAGTAGTAGTCCCTTCCTAAGAACGGCAGATTCACTTGCACACTGGCTCTCACAATAGCTCAGAAGTGACAAGGACAATGCCAATACCACTCTGTGTTTACCGTATAACCACGCCAGATAGATGACTAATAACCATGTGTTTACACTTTACAGTGGTTTTACTGCGTCCACACTACACACTCCTACTAAATCGTGTCAACTGTCAAACCAAAGGGGATGTATAAAACGCACCTCCTCAAGGTCTTGTGCAGGGTTAACTAGTCCAGCTGCAAGGAGGTCATCAAACCGCTGCAGTAGCATCTTCTCTCTGGAAAAGTTAGGGTTAAATGCATTATACTCCTGTTACGATAAAGGAAACTCATCCAATTGTGTAAAGGCAGTAACTCCTTTGTAAAGAACGCCAACCCTTTACAATGCAATTACTTTACACACCAGAGAGCAGTCTTCTGTGTGTTTTTACTTTGTGACCCGGTGTACAATAATTAAAGCAATAGTTAACAGGTGAATAGTTAACACTAGTGCAGCTGTAATCAGAGATCTTTAAAATATAAACCAATCAAAATGTAACACCCGTTACACTCTAAAGTCTAATCTCTGTAACATAATATGAAGACGTCATGAACGAACTTTGAATTATCCAATCAATTAATCAACTTAATGAGTTAGTCTAGTTAAACTACAATCCTAAGTTACCTAAGCTTCTCTTACAGATGCCTCATACACAGTAAATTGTACTCACTTCTGTACGCTGAGAATGCGTCTTCTGAGGATATCATTTCTGAGGGGTTCCCCCACGAACTTGTAGATGTCACAGAGCGTCTCGATGGCTTGGTCCCGGACACCGGCGTTACTGTCACTAGCCAGCTCCAGAATGGAGGGGATTATCTTGCTGAGAGACAGCTCTTTCGGGCCGAAACTGTGGGAAGGAGGTAATTGATAAAAATACCTAGCTATAGACAATAGTTTGGCACTAGAATTAGAATTCTTCATTATAATTAGAATCACAATAAGGACTAGCCAGACGTCAGTTTCAGACAATTTTAAATGTCAGCTGAGCATAATAATAAAATAGGCATCCTGCATATGGTGGAGGATTCAGATTGCAGAATGACTCACTTCTGTAGAGTTTCAGACAGGCACAGAAGCATCCCTTCCCGAACTTTGGCGTTTTTGTGATCCATAACTTTGGGCACGATTTCCTCCAAAACAGTCTGAAAAGTGGAATAAAGGAATAAATAATGGCTGCCATAATTCATAATATTTTCATAAGAATGATTATATTTATCTTATATAAAGTAGCAATTATGAGAAAGATAATATCTAGATTTTTGCTTTGATAGTTTCGTTCGACTGGGTTGGAGTTCAAAAGTTTATCTTCAGAATTGACATCCAGTATATCTAAACAAATATTACCACCAAACAGATCAATACCTTAGGCGATTTCACGTAGCTCATCAGCACTTGTATGAGAGACGCTGCTTCTTTTCTAACGGTGTCCTTAGTGTCCCCCAGTCGGTCAATGATTGCAGGCAGAACTGTAATGTTCACACCGGAGTGTTATGTAGAAATCAATGAGTGGACCCGGGTCAACTAAATAACCCAAGCATTGAACAATGCTAATTGTTATGGCGAATTAACAAATAGAATAAAAGTCACTTATGAGTTATAGTTGGGTTAGGGGATCAGTAAAGCTCTGGTTTTACCCTTCGTAAGGTAGCCTGACTGTTGCTTCTTTGTAAAATCAACCTTAGTGGGCAAGGACGATTGTCGTCGTAACATCCTAACTCTCAACCCGCTTATTATGGCATGTTCAACTATTAATGTAATCCCGGTAAATGTTGTATCAATCATGCGATTTCAAAATCTTACACTCTTAATTTAGAATAGAAATAGAGGAGTACCCATCGCCATCAAATTAAAAGATTAAAAGTTCATGTATATAGCCAAAATTGCATCGGTTTCAACTCGGAAAAAATCGAAAAAGTCTAGCATACAACGTTCGGCAAATTATCATGACGTTTATTCATGCACAGCATAGTTATCAAACAGAAGTATTATAATTTCAACGTACGATTACTAAGCGAAGGGGCTAAATCCTCTCCTAAGCGTGTAGCTATCATACTGATAGCTTTCAGAGCAACCAGTGAGATCTGAAATTGTTGATTTAAACAACAGCAAATAAAGTACTAAAGTGGCACTGTACGGCCTACCGGGGCTTTCTAATGAGAAAAACACCCCTTGTTTACAAAAGCTTATCAGATTGCGATTATATTTTTTGACAAAATAAAATGTTTATTTCATAAATCATAAACCAGGAAAAAATTTGGGAGGAATAATAGTATAATGCAATCTAAGTACATGATTTCCGATAAGCCTTCGTGAATCTACGTGCTGTATTAACTTGTACATGATACGTTGTTTAACAAAACCACAAAACGGATACAAACATTGGGAAAACAAAACAACGACGAAAACAGTCTTCAAGAACATACATTAGCTCGCCAGCACACGCGGCATATTGTGAAATTTTAAACATCTTTCTCTCTCATCTGTATAAAAATTGAAAGCTCTAGCTTGGAGTGGTCAAATCTAACTGTGAACTGTAGTATGATCAGACTTTGTACACTTTACAATATATATACTAGATGATCTATCATATAGAATACACGTATATTAAAGAGTTTATAATATAAACTGCAACAACGTGTAGATTTAAATAGCACTTTGGCGGTAGTGAAGTCAAACTATTCAAGTTTTATATAATAATGATAACAGCAGTTGTACACGTGATAAAGAAGTGAAGTTCTCTGAGAGCTTACTGCAAATGTAGCACGATATTGAGAGATTGGAAATAATTCTCAGACGTTTGTTTACTGTTTTCTGGTTTTATAAGGAACTAAGTGGAGATATATAATATCATGAGATCCGAAATTCTTCAAATTTACACCTGTCAGGTATATCTAAATATTAAGCATACTTTGAAAAAAGTAACAATTTTCCGCAATCTTACAACGTTACAATTTACATTTTACAACTTATGATTCACTATGCACATGATGTATGTAGCACTCCTCCAGACTTCAAAGCGCCATCGTTACTACAGTAAACAATATTGATTTGGTGGATGTCGCAGTAATTATTCACTATGAGATTCTTATTAATAATAATTGGTATTCAGTGATTTTAAACTAATAATTAATCATTATTCAATAATTTATGATCGCCATCACAAGCAAATAGCTATGACTGGAATGAATTAAGCTTTGCCATACGAAAAGTCATCAACTTCAAGGAGGAAAATATCGTTTGAATTTCAGTAAATGCGTTAAATATTTTAATAATCACAATTAAGTTCATTGCCGTTCATTGTTCTAAATCTAAACCAGTAATCCTGGAAATTATGTGATCTATCGTATATCAATATATGATCTATCGAATTTATTTTAAGAGAAACATCTTACTAGATGCTTTAAATATGATCTCATGCTTTCATGTGCTGAGACGTGACGTGTTCATAGACATTGGTTTAAACGTTTGAATTAATTCATCGTCTTTGTACTTGAGTACAGTACTTGTACTATGTTAAATTATAAATCACCACCTCCATGACTTTAACTGCAGTTCGGAATGCAGCTTTGAATGTACCAATTTCAACGGGATAGGTTCAATTTTATGATCATAAACATAATAGTTTTGCCTATTGGGTCCTATATTTAAAACCACTTAAGCACTTCAGCACTTGTAATTCATAGCTGATCCTCAGTTCAATTTAACGAACAAAAGAGGGCCATATAATCTAAATTTATTTCAAATTTTCGATGCACGTTGAGAACTTATATTATTAATTTAGTTCCTTTCGACTATAAAGGCATATTATATTACAATAATGGCTTTATAGATGCTTTAAATTGTATGTAAAGAATGACTTGCATAAATTATAATTCAGAAAACATCAGGGCACACTGCAAAGAATCAGTTGCCATAGCAACATGAGTGATTTAGCTAGGACTGTGCCCATCTTTGATACTACAGAGCTACAGTTATATATAGCAAATTAAATGGAGCATTAGGAAAGGCTGTTACACTTGTTATATTGCACATGATCAATGTTTACATGTTTTGTTGGGAATCAGAGCCAACACCTGAGACATTTGGCATGACCTACATGACATTATCGACGAAACAACCTTGAGTTTACATAACAATAAGACAAAGAAACATTACAAATCAGAATTAGGGATCGTTCACATATTACGTAATCACCTAGAGGGGGAGGGGGTTTCCGAATGATTACGTTACATGTTATTGTAACAAATACAACAACTGTAAACTTGATTACAAGGGGGAGGGGGGTTGAAATCAGCCAAAAATTAATTACATAATATGTGAACGATCCCTTAACAGCAAACAGTTATCGCGATATCATGTTAACTTATGAGTTATGAAAAGAAATTTTGAATTTTGAATTTCACTCACTTTGAAGTTGGTGCCTGAAATCCACTTAATAAGACCATTGCACATGGAGTCCCACTGGAAAGATCCATCAAAGACATCATCAGTAGCTTCTGATAGGACTGTGAGAAGTTCTGAGCTTGCCTCTTGTCTGACATACAAATCTGAGGACCAGACCTGCTTCTCAAGATCCTCTAATTTATCAATTATGCTCATCTCATATTAGCTTCTTGACATTCCTATACATCAGAGTTGTTATGATTAACTACACTATAATTTATTTGTAAAAAATAAAAGATCAGATCCAGCAAAATATTCAAAGATATAAAACTTGGAAATATTACGTTTGTATATAACATATACTATTCACCATATTGTGGTGGGGTTATACCTACCAGATAGTAAAATATGTTATTTTGAGTTTTTGTTGTATAGCTTTTGTTGTTTTGCTTTTTTGGTATTATCGCATACTTTTCCATGTTAAATCACTGTTGTGCAGTCTTATTGTCCACTTCACCATTTTGATTCATGCTTTCACCGCATTACTTGTCATTTTTATCGTGTTAATCCACATTTGGCCGAATTTGTAACTTTCTATAATATAGCTTTATACTTTATAGTTTACAATCTAAGCTATGCAGTGAGATACCACATTTACAATGAGAAATCCAAGTTAATTTATTTCATTAAATATCTTTTCATTAAATATCTTTTCATAATTATTATTATTATATTATCTTTTCATAATCCCTGCTTAGATGAATAAAACCAATACTGTACCTGATTCAGAACAATTGTGTTCAGTTGAAAATTCATGAAATCATACAAGATAATAATTAATGTAATAATGGGTCAATTAATTAATATATTATAATGTGTATTAGAACAACATTCACATAAAAACAATAAGTTACAACATAATAATTAAAAAAGTGGTTATCCTGCTGTGTAATCCATGATTTCTGTTTTCTCTGTTGAATTTAACAAGTAATACCTATTGGGTGTTAAATATGCATGCAAATTTTTGAATGAAAGGATTGAAAATAAAAAGAAATTTGTACAAAAAACCATGGAATACATCTCATAGATTCATAGAAAATAGACAATCCTTAAAAGTAAAACCTACATAAGTAATTAAGTGAAAATAAAGAGCAATATAAGTTTAGTTGTTGAAAACAATTTAAGAGTTATTTAACTATCCTTCAAATCAATTATAGAATATTATGTATCATCATATATTTTATATTTGGGATTTGGCTTATGACGCTTAGATCTTCGAGACTCATTAGATGTGGCAGAAGTGACATTTTCATGTTCAGTATTGACTTCAGGATCTACACAAAGGTTCTCCTTATCATCTATGGGAGGGAGGTGTTATTGCATCATTTAAATATGCATTATTGTAAGAGCTTGAATCTGAGCAATTCTTGCGCTTCAAAGAAACTCCTACAGCTGATAACTGATTTTCAAAACTAAATCAAATTCAGGTGAGCTTGGAGGTGTAGAAAAGTTACATGATTCATCCATACTTGAAGGTACATCACTCTTTTCACTTAATTCAATTGTTACTTTTGTGTATATTGAGAGGCATTGGCATTAAAGATATTCTTTTAGGACCAAGAGCCTTCTTTTTTCTTTTCTTTTTCATTGATTCACCATGCCACTCAGGATCTTCACTTGAATGATAAGTATAAGCCAGGGAATCTGAATCAATGCTATCTGAATGATTTCCTATCTTTTTCCCCTTCAATACTACTTCATGAGCTACAATCATATCTTCATTCTTTGACTTATCATTAATAGCATTTGGCTGAGAAGTGATATCAGTAAAATTTGAAATCTCTTTAATTGGGGAGCAGAAAATATTTGATTGTGACAAGTCAAGGGAAGCATCATCATCACTTGCAGGAAGATTTCCTTCATTACACAATTTTTGAGAGTGTAACATCTGATCACTGATGGGGAATTCCATCTGTCTTACCAAACAAAATTCAATTAATGGCAAATAAGATGCAATTAACTTTTTCTTCAATTTTTCTCTTCTTAATGCCATGTGACAAAGGACCCTAGCACGTTCTAAATCTTGACGAAGTGAAACAAGCTTCAGGAAAGGATCAATTTCATTCTTTACATTAGCATCTGTAGAGAAATCAAAAGACTTATCAACTAAATCACCAAGTGGAGGCAAAGCAATTAAGGGGTTATTGCCATTCAGTTTCCTCTTTTCTTTCCAGTAGTCATAAGTAAATTTGATGACACTTTCACTAATTTTAAGGGCTGAAGCAATTTCTGGTATATCAATGAAGTTAAAAAATTCTTTTTGAATACTTCTTGTTATTTTTGCTTGATTGTTATGCAAGGGGTGAATATCCTTATTTCTATACAATGGTAAAATGATGGTTTGACTATTGAGAGGCTCTTCTTCTTTTAGTGGAGTATGCTTTAGGCAGTATGCAAAGTTTCTTACAACATCCAGCTCTCCTTCACCATTACCAAATGAAGTCATCATATGGCACTGATTAATATATGCACATGTTGGGTGAAATGAAACAAAGCAAGTCTTCTCAGAACATTGAATACAAGTTCCTACTCTCTCCTGGCAAAAACAGCAAGTCAATGACCAGCGAGATGCTGGGATTTGTTTAATTCTTGTAATGGGGGCCATTTTTTCAACATTTCCAAAGCCTACCTCAGGAATCCATAGTGCACAAAATACATGAACCCACTTTGTGAGAGGTGGCTTTGAAAAGCACCATCCCCTTGCATACATAGTAAGCAAACAGGAGTTAAGCAGCTGGCCTTACAAGGTGAACAAAGCCAGTCACCCTGAGGAATGGCAGATATACCATAACAACTTTGATGAACACATATATTACACATATCACAAAATATCATTTCATTGTCGGGTTCACTATAGATATCTTTACAAACTTCACAAAACACAGAATCATCAAACTGTATACTATGAGTCAAATCTTTTTGATACTTTTTCACCATGTTGATATGGCATAAGCAATCAAAGTATGTGAAAATAGTTTCAAATTCGACTTCTGATATAGAATGATTTGTGTCTTTAATGGAATTCATTGAATTAAAAAAGGTATAATCATCTTCATCCATGTCATAAATGGGGTCAGGGATTGATCCATCAATTACCTCATCCAGTATGCATTTGCTTGGTTTCCATGTTTGATATTGTTCAGGCAAGTCCCAATTTTATATTCATTACATGGTATCTCAATCACATTAAATTGAGACTGAGGAAGACTTTCTATATTAACAGGTACTTGAACTCCTTTGTCATATTCCTCTTTTAAGCATCAGTTATCTTAATGAAATCATCAGACAAGACTTGATAATCTGGCACTTTCATGGCACTAATTAAGTCAGTCCGATACATTTCAACTGGTTTTGTGTCTTGATTCCAAGTATTATTAAATATATTCTTTCCTTCACCATTGATAAAATGAAATGCTTCATTTTGACTTTTTTGTGATTCCTAATTGAATACAACTTCATGCTCATTTGACATGAATCTAGGATATAACAAGGGTTATTTCATTGGAAAGGATTGTCTATGACAATCTAGTGCAAAAAGTACAAATGATATATGTTTATAGGGTCATAATTTTGGGCAATTTTAACTACAGTAAGGTAAACCAATTGATAGTTTCTTAATCCATTCTATATAATTGTGTATGATGATAAGAGAATCAATGGTTTTGCTATTGAATTCAAAGCCACTCGGACCAAATCTATCCTGGAAAAGCTTCACCTAGGCTGGTTTGATGTCATACCAGTAGTTCCAACAGTAAATTGTGTACTAGACATGAAACTTATGGTCACCAAAGTAGTAATTGGGAGATAATTGCAAGCTTGTGGCACAAATATAGGTATCTTGATAAATAATTTATAAATCCTTAAAAAGCACAAAGAGCTACCTTATTGGCCTTTATTTAGCGGCCTTTTTTTTAACCGGCCTTTTAACCAACCCTATGGACAAAAATCGAATCTTTTTTGAACCATTTTAGCTGCCCTTGGACAAAAATGTTTTCTGGTGGTTTCAGATCAAAGATTTATGCTCTAAAATGGCCATTTATTTAATAAATTGCACGGAAAGACCCAAATCCCGATCTGATATCACAATTTAGGACATTATTTTGTTCTATAACAAATGTTCAAGAGAATTTAGCACTGTATAAGGGATCATTTTCATTTGACCTAAATTTACTGGCCTTTTAACCGACCCAAATGCCTTTGGACAAAAAATTTCTGATTGTCCTTATCACAATTTAGGACATTATTTAAATTTAAAAAACTCCTAACTGAAGACTTATTCAACAAATATCTTCAAATATGAATCAGAAAGTGAAGATGTATAAGAGCAGATCATAAAAACGTAAATTCTGTTACCTACTATTTGAAATACTTCTAAAATTTATACAGATGCTGTCTTATGCCATAAACTGTCTCCATGCAAATTATGGTATCAATTGGACACTTACAATTGGTTTTCATGAGTGAAATGGTCCAAAACTGTGCACAGCACTTTCAGTCTGGAAACTGATTCATGTTGTGAACAGTTAAAAAGGTTTAAAAATCAGTGTACTTTCTGAATTAGTACATACTGTCATAAATTTGGAAATAAATTAAGAACAAAAAGAATACCCAATGAAACATTCAATAAGGTCGAAAAAGAGGTAGAAACTTAAAACTTTGATATACAAACATGGTTTCAATATATACAGTACCTGAAATATAACAAAACAAGAAAAATCGTTGGGTTTTCTTTCATTAAATCATTAGTCAATTGGACTTACAACAAATGGAAGCATTATAAAATAAAAATTTTGAAAAAGTTGAACATGGTAATCTGACATATTGAGTAGAAAAAATCAAGTTTTGAAGGGTACTAGTAAAAAATTATTAGTCAAACAATGCAAAATGTCAAAATTTGCATTTAACTTAATTTTTGTAATAAATGTCGAAAGTTCTGAAGTTGTTGTTTGTTGAATCTAAAATTTGTTGATTGCTTTTGATGCATTAAAACAATCAATCACATTAAAGTGATTTAGTATGCCCTAGAACTAGTGCCCTATTCTGCGCGCGTGGCGCGCCGTCGTTCCTCATTCCTCCGTAGTTTCCCTGACCAGAACCCTGGTTTCGCACGGAGTGCGCGGCGTGGCACTAGCCGCTAAACGCCCGTAGGCCATGCGCTCGCGCGTAGCGCCAGCGTAAATACTTGAGCGCGGCCTACGGCTTAATTCTGAGGAGAACCGAGACGGCACGCCGCAGAATAAGGCGCTGGTGAGGGCAAATATTATAGTATGTGAATTGCAAAGTTACAGCATTAACTCAACAGTTACTGAAATCCAGGCGTTGTATTATTTATTGATTGATTGCTAAACACGTATATCCCTGTCTGCGTTGCGCGGCGCGCTTCCCCGTAGGGAAGCGCCGCGCGCGTACACACACTTATGCGGGCTTAGGAAATTGATTGATTGAAATGCGAAAAATAAAAAAGATACTGTAAAGCCATTAATTTTCGCGCGGCATTAATTTTCGCGCATTTATTTGGAAAAGAAAATCCGCGAAAATATCAGCCGTGAAGTTAATTTTCAATTCTTGGATAAATTTATATCTGCGTATTTTTGAGTGGAAAGAAACTTGTACATTGTTGGTAGGTATTCGATAAGTCGATATATTGGATCGTCATCAAGGCATTATTTTCAACTCAAAGTGTCTCATTAGAAACATTAAGCCCTCAACTAAGTTCGCAGTATCGTTTACGGATGACATGCTGTAATGTCTGACAAACAGAGGCACACTTAAGTAAACATAGACGAACAAGACACCTCATTACTGGGCTTTGCCTTTGTACAATCACCGGCTATCAAGGCGTACAGCAATGAGCGAAAATGATAAATGGCCACGTACAAGCACTGGTTTTGTGTTTAAGGAATTTTGAAATGCGTGAAAATTAAAACCGTGAAATTAGTCTGTTTTTAAAGAAACGCGAAAAATAGCACCCGCGAAAATATATGGCTTTACAGTAGTTTTATTTGTGCATTCAATGTCGAATGTTTATGCCTTCGCCGCATTGCCCTAACATGGACTTTTGTTGCAATGTTGCTCACAAACCATGCCACGTACTTACTATAAATTTGCAATCTTCATTGGCAGTTGATACGAAGTGTTGCCGCATTGATGTTTTCTAACGAAAATTTTCTGCTGTGCTGTTAACCTGTGCTCCACTGCTCCTTTTGGAATTGAATCTTGAACTTATACCTCAGAATGATTTTGTCCCTTTCTTGTAATTTTTTTTTTTTTTTTTTTTGTTGTTGCAATGTTCGCTGGCCGCCTCCCCCGCCACGCGTGGGGAGTTGGCAGCTCTCCATAGCAGAGAGCTCTTCTGGAACCCACCTGGCATGCACTACTAGTTTGACTAGTACCCCTTACCTGGGATGCCAGATGATAGCATCTTTACAGATGCTAATTGAGTCGGGGGCGCCCCTCCGAAGATTGACTACCTTGATCCCTATGGTAAATACTAAGTGGCGACATGGGCCTTAACCTACAACCATCGACTTCTATGGCTCTGATGGCAAGTTGTGCTGGTTTGAAATTTATTGGTATTTGTAGTGTATCTTTATGATGTGATAGGTTTGTGTGTTCGTACTGTCATTTGTTGCGGAGGAGTTAGTTATTTGCCGGCGCACGTGCCACATGTGCCTCTCCTTCCTGCTTATGTGATGTGCTTTAAAATGTTCCATGGCACTACTCTGTTGAGAAGCGGTGGGACCGGCTTTTAACTTGTGTTTGTAGTATGTATATATGTTGTAATAGTTTGGTGTGTTTTTACTCATTCTTATTACAGAAGAGTTGGTTTTCTACAATCTACAGCAGGGGCGTCTCCTTCCTGCTTCGTGTGGTGTTATTAAGTTTAGAAAATGAATGTGCGCCTGCGCTCAGTGGCACGACTCTGTTGAGCTGGGATGGGACTTGTTGATTCGGGGGTCAGCTGATTGTCATGTCAATTATCTCTTGATAGGTGGGTTGCTATCTACTCCAGAGTTTTTGTGGTGCCTACATGGAGAAACTTAGTGAGAACAGAATGATATGTCCCATGGGATGGCCATAATGACATCATGACGTTCATCATGTGACTACATCATGGCAGGATGGGGGATCATAATGTCCTGACACTATAATATGACTATAGGGAGGTAAAATCTTTAGTGAATGACTGTTGGTCCTATTTCTGCGTGTAAGGCTTTTGTATAGGATGCCAAAAATCAGCTGCCTTTTATGCTAGTATGGGAGTAAGCAAGGCACTCCCCAAAGAAGTGATCTAAGGTCTCCTTAACTCCGGGGCAGTGTTAAAATAAAGGGGGAGGAGTTTGGGTCCCTCTTGCTCTTGCTGTTAATTAGACAGTTCTGGTTTGTAGACATGTATGTTCCTACTTCCTTCTCACATAGGTTTGGAGATTTTAGGCTCAGGCTGCCCCTATGGTGCCGCCACAAAAAAGGAGTAAAAATGTCAATAATATACTCATATACGCGAAACAGAGTGAGGGTCGTAAGCATATAACCTGAGGCCAGATTTAGATCTGGGTTAGATTCATGATGATGATGATATAGATATAGACTATAGAGTATAGAGACATTGAATTGATAAACAAGTTTATGCCACAAATTGGGAGTTTCTGACGGTTCCAAGTAAATCATAGGTACTCAAATGTTGCTATATAATGTTCTAGGAGGTATATCAAATCATACAGTATCCGTACGAAGTGTGGTAATCGCCTCAGAAAGTGGAACCAAGTGTATTTTAAAAGTGTCAAGATTGCATATGCATATTAACTGAGGCCAGAGTTAACCAGGACAGTCATTAAGTTGTTATAGGTATGTCTTGACGATGAATTGACATTGTTGATAGGTTGTTAGGTCAGGTTTCCACACGTTTATGCTTGTTTTTGGCATTTATGACGGCTCCAAAGGCGGTCTTAGGTACTCAAATAATTGTGATATGTTTTAGAAAGTATTTAATGATGCAACATCCGCAATGATGCCTGGTATTTGCTTCAGAAAGCAGAACAGAGGTATTTGAAGAAAGAAAAACGGGACAAGATTGTAAGCATATACCCGAAAAAGTTTCAGGATTTTAAGCATCTTAACTGAGGCTAGAGTCAGACTAAGGGACTGGTATCCCGCTGTGGGGCTTCAGAACCCTTGGTTAGGGAGGACTGGTATCCCGCTGTGGGGCTTCAGAAACCCTTGATAAGAGATGGACTTGTATCCTGCTTGGGGCTTCAGATCCATGATAAGGGGAAGGACTGGTATCCCTTGGGCTTCAGATCCTTTGGTAAGGGAAGGACTGGTAATTGGTATCCCACTTGGGGGCTTCAGATTCTTAGTAAGGGAGGGACTGGTATCCCTTTGGGGCTTCAGAACCCTTGGTAAGGGTGGGACTGGTATCCCGCTTGGGGCTTCAGATCCTTGGTAAGGGAAGGACTGGTAATGGTATCCCACTTGGGGGCTTCAGATTCTTGGTAAGGGAATGACTGGTATCCCGCTTGGGGCTTCAGATCCTTGGTAAGGGAATGACTGGTATCCCGCTTGGGGCTTCAGATCCTTGGTAAGGGAATGACTGGTATCCCGCTTGGGGCTTCAGATCCTTGGTAAGGGTTGGACTGGTATCCCGCTTGGGGCTTCAGATCCTTGGTAAGGGAATGACTGGTATCCCGCTTGGGGCTTCAGATCCTTGGTAAGGGAATGACTGGTATCCCGCCTTCAGATCCTGAAAAGGGAAGGACTGGTAATTGGTATCCCACTTGGGGCTTCAGATCCTTGGTAAGGGAGGGACTGGTATCCCGCTTGGGGCTTCAGAACCCTTGGTAAGGGTGGGACTGGTATCCCGCTATGGGGCTTCAGATCCCTTGAGTGTGACCTTTGAGTTGGTATGGCAATTTGATGTGGCGAGTTGATGTCTATTGGGAATTTTGTGTTTTTAAGTGGATCAGATGGGTATCAATCCGTTTTGCCGCAATGGCAAGGGGTTATGGAATATGGAAGTTGTCCACTCGGGACTATTGCCGCTATGGCAAGGTTGTCTGGCCAGAGTCCAGATCTGGACTCTGGTGCACACGCTTTGCTATGTCCGCTATGGACTAGGGCTGTATCTGGGGCATTCCGGCTGCCATGGGACATCAGCAGCAGTCCCGCCAGAGGGACCCCACTGGGCCGGGAGCCAACTCCCATACCCAGTCTACTCAGAGATCGACGATGGGAGCCTGCAGGGACTCTCGATCATCTGCTACGACAGGGGCTTGCACGAGACGGTCTGACTGAGACTGGCTGCGCCATGTCGCAGTACTAGGCGACCGCCCCCCTCTGCTTTCTTGTAATTTATCTTGACAGTTCTTAAAATTCAATTTAGTATTTCCAATTTTTTTTTTTTTTTTTTTTTTAAAAAAATTTGAAAAATTGAATTTTTCAATTTGCCAAGGGGAATTAACAATAAAAGAACTTTCTTATGTTTATCTTGACAGTTCTTTTATTGTTAACTTCCCCCTTGGCCAAATTTGAAAATTCAATTTAGTATTTCCAAATTTTTTAACGTTTCAAAGAGAGCATTCAAATAATTTATGGCAATTCAATGATGACAATTCATTTGGACGTCACTTTGATAGCCATCCAGTCAGAAGAAATAGATGGGCAACGTCCGTTGATCACATAGGTCGCAATAGCAATGTCCTGTATAGAGCCCCTCAGTTATCAATAGTTGATAGACCCTTCTGAGCAACGCGCTGCGCGGCTTGCGCCAGCAGGTCAGACATCGTCTGACAACCCCTCAGCTTCGATTCCTTGTTTAACATGCCATACAGCAAGAATCTACACTGAGTTCACCATGGTTAGGCACATAGACACCCATTAGTACTACGAAATAAGTTGCATTTATACCCTCTGTATCTTGGATATGTCCTTGTTGTTGACAATTGATGCTCACACAGTACTATTTCATTTCCAATTTGATATTATATAAGCTAGTCTTTATGTGAGAGACATGGTGGAAGGACAGACCATCAAACAAAGCTCACCGGACACAGCTTATGAATTAAGAGCAATTATCAACCTTGTTTTTGTGATGCACTTATTTCATTAATTATGGGAAAACAATTAAAACCTAATTTATGACAATTTTGTTATGATTGTCGACACTGAATACAACTTCTAAACAACCCTACAAAAATTGTGGCTATTCAACTCCATTTGGTTCAGTTCTTCGTACAGGGTGGAGGGCACTGAGCAATTCTCCCGGCATAATAGGCCGCAAACTTTAGTTCGCCGTGAACCCAGGTGAACTCAGGCAAACTTGCACGAACTTCGCGCAAGTTCGCCAGCGTTTGCCGACATTTCGCCAGGGGTTTTCCCTCACGAACTCCGCTAAAGTTTGCTGATAGTTTGCCGAACGTTCCCCCAACTCCGAGCGAACTCGAGCGAACTCAGGAGAACCCGTGCGGAGTTTGCCATGAACTGGTGAACTAGTTTGCAAGGAACTCAAAATTTTTGGTTGGCGAACGATTGTTGGCAGGTGAACAATTGTTCACGGCAAACTAGTTCATGGTGAACAATTTTGCGGCGGACTAGTCTGCCATGAACTAGTTCCCACAAACTTGTTTTTTCTAAGTTAGCAGCAAAGTAGTATGTGGCGAACTCCAATTTTTCATTTTTGATTGTTGCGAACTAGTTTTCCGTCACCTTTGCTATAACAATCCCGCCGCACACTAGTTGGCCACACCCTAACCCAAACCCTTACCCAAACCATAACTCAAGTACCCTAACCAAAACCCGCGAACTCGTTCGCTGCGAACTCTGTGCGGGTTTGTCTGAGTTCGCTCAAGTTTGCTCAGAGTTCACCGAATGTTCGGTGAACGTTCCACAAACTTGGGCAGAGTTCTTGAGGGAAAAAACCTGGCGAACTGTCGGCGAACACTGGCAAACTCGCGAGGAGTTCACGCAAGTTCGCCCAGGTTCATGACGAACTAAAGTTCGCGGCCTATTATGCCATTCTCCCATTGTCCTTTATATTAAAGATTGATAAAACAAAATATGGACTGTTCTATATTGGGTTGTGGTGCTTCAAGCTCATTAAAGAGAGTCAAGATAAACCTGTTGCAACTTTTACTGATGTTATTATGCAGAAAGTTAAGACTTCAAAACTTAGAAAAATATGTCCATGGCTAGTTGGTTACCCAAGCAGTATTTAATCTAATTTGTTCACAGCCTTCAGCATCAGCAACAATTGGTATTTATTAGACTAAAATGACATGTATAATATAACCTACTACAATGCAACAAGGCTACATCCAAAATTGAATTGAATTGAAAACAACCTCTTGTTGCTGTAAAGTGTACTACCTTACAAGACAAAATAACATGGGACAATAATTCTGGGGATCGAAATTTTGGGGGTTCGAAAATATGGGGATTTTTATCAAAAATCCCCAAATTTCGTACTGTACCCCAAATTAAATTAGGGGATTTTCGCCTTTTTTTTAAGTCGAAACTTTTGGGAATAAATCAGAACTTTAGGAAGGCCAATATCACTGAAGTGATCGATGCAGTAGAAATTCCAGTACAAGATCCCTTTTATCAAGTGGAGTGTAGAAGGTTTTATTTGGAATTACTGCATTGAAGATATTTTGAACTCTTCTGCACTGATATATTTATTGAAATTTGTCTGGGAATTCCATATCTTATGCACTTTTTGTTAAATCACAAACCCGCAATTAATTAATAATTTGGGGAAATGATTTTGGGGATTGAAATTTTGGGGGTACGAAAATATGGGGATTTTTTTTTTCGAAAAATCCCCAAATTTTGTACCTTTTAAATATGTCTCGTAAGGTATACAGCAACAAGGCTAAAGATCAACTTGTTGCAGATCATTAATTAAGGGTCTTATAAGTGAAGGATGGTCATTTATGGCCAGAAGTTTAAGATAACTCAGGCTGGCTTTAGTTGTGCCTGCATATTTAGAGGATGGTATGGATGAGCCAAGAGGTCATGATTTTATTAAAATTGATAAATCTAATAAACTCACAATTGTGAGCTCAAAGCACAATTAGTTGCTTATAGCCCTGTTCACTTTGCCCACCTTTGTTGGCTTAGGAATGGTAGACCATTCTGAGTGATGGGCCATGCATCAGTGGGTCTGGTGTTTTACTTCTGGGATCTAAGTGATATTCTATCAAAAAATATAATCTTTGCTATCCCAAAATTTCACTACAGTATTTTAAATTTTTTGGGCCACATAGCTTCCAGGTTAATTATGTTGATATGTCACTATAATCTACAAGTTTATATGATCTATTTATATTATCTGAATATCCAAATAATTTATTATAGATAAGTCATTATAACTTTATGAATATGATTTTTATATCGTTTAAACTTCAAATTTGAGTGATAGTGTATGTACAAAGAGATGAGATTGATGCCACATTGTTGTAGGAATGCTTGAGTAACTTAATGGTCATGGCTCATGGGTCAGCTAATGTAAGTTATACAGGCCAATTTCTGTAATGATTTGTTTCAATGATTTGTTTCAATGATATTTTGTTTCAATGATATATTGTTAAGACATACTCATATAGCTAGTCCTTAGTGGGTGGCCCTCTTAACAGATTTCAGATTTGACTAGGTGCTAGCCCTCAGCACAGCCAAGAAGACCCACATATTCATTTAGGCTTAGAAAAAATATTTGAATTTATGTGCTGTAAAAATTGATAATTGAATTGAATTGAATAATAAGTGCCAGGAAGTAGTGAATGATCTTGATTGATTTGTTTAGATTCACTACAGAAAAATGTCTCCTATGTAGATGCAATTGTTTCAGCTGAGAAAATCATTCCCGATTGGCTCAGAAGTTGTTGCACAGTATGATTTTGATGGCTCTAAAAATAAGGTTAGTATCTCCATATGCCAGTAAGTAGGTAGTAAAAATGAATTTGTCCAAATAATTAGTTTAAACCCATTCATATTTGAGTAGGTATGCATTGCATGTGTTGGCAATATGGGAATTTGGGATATATCTGAATGTGCTAATTAATTTATTCAGTCTGTAAGATGCATTTCTATATTGCATTATATCATTAACAATCATCAACCGTGCAGGAGTTGGGATTTTCAAAGGGGGACATTTTAACCATCATCAGACACTCCTCAGTGAGTCTATAGTCTATACCTTCTTTAAATTGTATTTCTTGGCAGCATTCACATTTACTTGATTATGCATTTTCATAATCTAACTCTTTCTATATCTGAGTGGATAATATGTAAGAGAGAGGTCTTCAGAATAACACTCAAAATAATCCACTTTTATATTGTTGATATTATTATATTCATGATCTCCCCTCAGAACCCAGAATGGCACTATGCCAGGAATTGTCACGGGGTGGAGGGAATAGTGCCCATCAACAGATTTGTTTTGCGGGGAGGTGTGCAACTGCAAGCAATGCCGTGAGTTCCAGGGCCTGTGTCAATGTGTCATCGTGAATTAAGTTCCAATTTTTTACTGCTGCCATAGGACATACAGTTGTTATCACCGCCAGTAGTTATCTAATTACATGCAACTAAAATGTATTCTTTATTCTTCCTCAACAGATGTACACCAGAGTAGCTTAATTCTTTTGCTTGCATTCGACGACATTTCCCTTCTACTTCCAAAGTTTCACATGTCCCCAGGTGGTTCCATGGTAAGATGGACAGGGGCATGGCAGAGGAGGTTTTGCAACCCAGAGTCGACGGACTGTACTTAGTTAGGGAGAGCAACCACTACCCCGGCGACTACACGCTCTGCGTTGTGTGAGTTGTGTCATGTGATAAAAGTAACACTTGATCAAAGTAACACGTGATCAAAGTAACACGTGATCAAAGTAACACGTGATCAAAGTAACACGTGATCAAAGTAACATGTGACCAAAGTAACACGTGATCAAAGTAACACGTGATCAAAGTAACACGTGATCAAAGTAACACGTGATCCCAGTTGCACGTGGTTTTAGTGCTAATGTATGCTGCAAGGATTGTAACGTGTATATTGAAATGAAGCGTGTGAACTGTAAACCTACGAAACGATAGATCCCTCAAACTTATCTCCTGTCTTACAAGTCCTGATTTTGCGTGTATTGTTCCAATCTCCACTCCCCATTCAGGTATAGAGGTGGTGTGGAGCACTATCTCGTTAAGAAGGATGGTCGAGGAATGAGCGTCGATGACGAGACCTTTTTTGGGACCCTAATTGAACTCATTGAGGTAACCGTCTTTTGAATATTCCATCCTGTAGTATACTGTGTAGTTTGAACTGTGAAGCAATTAAGCCAATATCCGCACTAGCAATATTTGAAATATTTATAATTTGACATCTTTTGAAACATGTGTAACAATCAGTTTTGGCATCAACTATCAGCGGGATAATATTTTAAGATTATTTTAAACCATTGTAAACCTGTGGAGGGTATAAGCCTTGGTGCACTGTTTCAGCATTATACCAGAGACAAGGATGGTTTGGTGTGTGAGCTGCGGAGACCCGTTGAGAAGGAGGGGCAGAAGGAATTCTGTGTGGACCAGAAAGCTTTCGCTAGAAGTAAGTAAAACTTCCTCGAAGGTTTCCTACCCAGTGCGTTTTATATATCTTATCAGTATCTTCCCAGCTTTCAAAATTTCAGTTTAACTTCCTGTGTATTTTTAGTTGTGTGTTTGTTGTTCGGGTATGTGCCTAGCCTGGTGAACTCAGTGAATGTCCTTGCTGACTGGCATGTTAAACAAGGAAGTTCTGAAGCTAAGAGGTTCCGTTCAGTCCGAACATCTATTGTGTCAAATGTTTATAAAAATTTGTGTTTCTAAACACAAACCAAGATTATACTATCGTTATACTCCCATCTTTTAAAATTTCGACATGTTGCGACTATGACCAATATAAAATATCTTCCGCGCCGAAGGCTCTAAAGGTCTAGGTGGAACCACTAACTGCCGCTGGAGATTTACTGTACTGTGGATCGTAAATCAAAGTATAGACTCAATAAGCACTAACTCGTTCAAAGTACCACTTTGTCTAGCACACCGAGTGACGAAGTGCACGTGTCTTTTACTTCAGTGATGGTGCCGATTGCCGTGTGAACATTTGTCATGACATAAGCATCTGCATCATCGGTTATCACCGTGATCTAATGGTTAAGTGTAATTGTCAGTTGAGTACACTGTGATCGAGGTATTCTGTGTGATCTTTATCAAGGGTGAACATACCAAATATTAACGAGTATTTACCAGCATGATCTGGGTAAAATTCTCTGGATTTGTGACGTCATAACTCTCGTAGGAGACAAGGATTTAGAAATATTGGTTAAACTTATTCTACGGCAAGAGTTAAAATATTATCATCTAAAATATAGCTTTACTAGCGTTTGAAATAAAGTTGCTACCGTCAAAATTCGTTTCTGGGAATCCCAAATTTGCATCTCAGATAAAACCTTGAGAATAAAACTCGGGTTATTATTTAGAGAAAAACTTTATAAACCCCATTTCTATTTCTACACGATTCCGTTATTTTTACTTATATTAATTTGATGATTATTAAGTAAAGCTCGATAGGTATTGCAAAACATTCTATTTCGTGCCTTTTCTCTCCAGCAGTATAACAACCACGCCCAGTAGACTGTAATAGTTAGTGTCTTACGCAGGACGAATTTAATTTCATCGTTAATGTTTAATTCCATGCTATATTATAATATTCAGTATGTTATAATGTTGTTATATATTATGCATAGTTAATATTTATCATGTTTTATTTTAAGTACTAGTTGCTATAATCTCTAGGTTCTTTAAAGTATGGCCAGTTAGAGCAAAGTGTTCGAACTTCTGGGTTCATGAAAATATACTTTATCCTACCTATCATCAGTTGGAAGCTGGGCCTTGGGTGAGGTGCTTGGATGGTTGAGGTATGGCCGGTATTTCTAATAACCCAATCTTCAGCGGGGTGGCTGATTTACGGCCGGTATGACTAAAACTAAATCCTCAGCGGGGTGGCTGATATACGGCCGGTATGACTAATAACTAAATCCTCAGCGGGGTGGCTGATATACGGCCGGTATGACTAATAACTGAATCCCCAGCGGGGTGGCTGATATACGGCCGGTATGACTAATAAACCAATCCTCAGCGGGGTGGCTGATATACGGCCGGTATGACTAAAAACTAAATCCTCAGCGGAGTGACTGATATACGGCCGGTATGACTAATAACTAAATCCTCAGCGGGGTGGCTGATATACGGCCGGTATGACTAATAACTAAATCCTCAGCGGAGTGGCTGATATACGGCCGGTATGACTAATAACTAAATCCTCAGCGGGGTGGCTGATATACGGCCGGTATGACTAATAACTAAATCCTCAGCGGAGTGGCTGATATACGGCCGGTATGACTAATAAACCAATCCTCAGCGGGGTGGCTGATATACGGCCGGTATGACTAATAACTAAATCTTCAGCGGGGTGGCTGATATACGAGAGGGATATCGAGGTGCGAGACATCATCGGTAGTGGAGAGTTCGGGGGTGAGTAATTAGTAATTTGTATCTAGATTTCATATATTTATTGAGAACTTGGGTCATCAATGTTCAAAAGTTCTGACTAAATTCGTGAACTGAGTCTGTATCGCTTCAATAAAAATTGAAATCTTCGCTTGAGGAGCAAGCTTCTGGTGTTACAATTCCAAATATGTACCTCATGTTGGTGTTTCACTTGTTTTAATATAAGTACACGGACCAACCCCATTTTTCCTTTGAGTAAATCTACATTTCTAAGATACCACACAATATTTCAGTGGTTTACAAAGGCATTTACAAAGGTCAGCCTGTTGCCATCAAGACCCTCAAAGAAGCTAAAAACGAAGATGATTTTTTGGTTGAAGCCACTTCCATGACGTAAGCCTGATGACGTTATACAAACCATTTAGTTTCTGATACATTTGTTAACAACCTGAGACCACCACTCATTCGCAAAACGTGAATGTTTAACAATCTGTTACCTGATCTAGGTTCTCAAGTTTCAAGTCGTCGTGCTACATAATTAGTAAGGGATGGACTGTAACCTAGTGTGAAGTAAATAGTATAGTAGGTCTGAGAACGTTTTTCGGTTGCTTATGGGTCATAGATTCACCAGAAAAAACACTCCAACTTCTGAGTTGGGGAAACCCCTTTTTTGGACCCCTTTTCTTCCTAAATGGGGAAAAAACTTTGATTGGCAATATCTCAGCCTCTGATTGAGATAAGAAGCCAATCTTTGCACCAAACTTAGCAGAATGAGCACATTATGGGGGGCGGAGCATAGTTTTAAAGTCGTACCCCCTTTCGTTTTCGAGTTATGGACGAAAAACCCCTTTTTATCCCTACGCATATGACCAAAAATGCCCCTTTGTAATAAATGAAAACTGAAGGTCGTACAGAACTCAACTAGTACACTAGGGTATGCAGAATGAGCACATTATGGGGGTAGAGCATAGTTTCAAAGCCGTACCTCCTTTCGTTTTCGAGTTATGGACGAAAAACCCCTTTTTATCCCTACGCTTATGACCAAAAATGCCCCTTTGTAATAAATGAAAACTGAACGTCGTAGAGAACTCAACAAGTACACTAGGGTATGCAGAATGAGCACATTATGGAGGGTAGAGCATAGTTTCAAAGCCGTACCTCCTTTCGTTTTCGAGTTATGGACGAAAAACCCCTTTTTATCCCTACGCGTATGACCAAAAATGCCCCTTTGTAATAAATGAAAACTGAACGTCGTAGAGACCTCAACAAGGACACTAGGGTATGTAGAATGAGCACATTATGGGGGGTAGAGCATAGTTTTAAAGCCGTACCTCCTTTCGTTTTCGAGTTACGGACGAAAAACCCCTTTTTATTCCTTCGCATATTATGACCAAAAATGCCCCTTTGAGTTTGTAATAAATGAAAACTGAAGGTCGAACAGAACTCAACAAGTACACTAGGGCCTGCACAATGAGCACATTATGGGGGGCAGAGCATAGTTTCAAAGTCGTATCCCTTTCGTTTTCGAGTAATGGACGAAAAACCCTTTTATCCCTACGCATATGTTTACTATGTAAACCTGTCTCTTCTTTTTGCAGTGGCCAACAAGGACCTATTGAAACCAAAGCAATTGCCAATCCTATTGTAACCCATATTATCATATGAAATATAAGTTTCTTTATGTATCATACCTTCATTAATCAGCTCAATAACTTCAATAGCATTCTTGATGATTTTGTCTTGGAGAGTGGTTAGCCTCAAATAAACCCAGCCAGTCATGTCCAATTTAAAATTTATCAATATGAGTAATTTGATGAAAATCTCTCTGCTTTTCGTGTTTTTATTTGGTGGAAAAATCTTATATATAATTTCGTAAGAGCACGTGAATAATGTATGTCTGTGCGGGCGCACAGTTTAAATTTGAGCTTGCCAAGAAAATATCAACTTATCAAGAGAAACGAACGGGGAAAATGTGCTTATTGGTGCCGTTGTCATGGGTACTGGAAACTGCACGTGCAGGTTATGATCAGTTGTATGCGAGTGCTTTCTGATACGTTGCTAACTGCTGCGTCGTGGTTTTTGTTAATTTTACATCTTCTACATTTAAAATTGAAGATCTAAAGGTAGAGAATGGGTATGGCTGGCATCGGGGAGGCTATAGGCGATAGAATTCCCTTTATGAATCAGTGGCAATGGTCGGTCAATTTATTGAATCGATGACTAAATGGTTTCAACTAAATAATGTAAATCGAGCGATTATTGAAAGAAATTTAAGATTAACCAAGGCAAAATCAAATTGAGTGAATTGGGCAGGAATATATTATTGCGAATTCGGGAATCTTGGCGTAAATCAATGCGCAATTCAACGTTCAGTATGCATGCACGGTTCTCAGTTTGGAGTTAAATTAACTTCGTCATATAATTGCAATTAGACAAAACTTGCCTTCATGGGACAGCATTACTAAAAGTGACAAACGGATTAGTGTAAATTTTGCTCCTTCATAAACTTTTCATATTTCAAAATTTGCAGCTGGCGTGAATGTATTAATTGTTTCCATTCTTCAATCTTCGATGCGGTAAGAATAGAAAAATTGCCTTGATAACTTGAATTGCGATTTTGGAATTCTGCGAGGGAGGCGCCGAGTGAGCTACGTTTTAGCAGGCCCAACGGGCCTGCTAGTTGTTTCATAAATCAATGCGATTCTGCTCTTGACAGACCGTCAGACCATCTTAGGGAAAATAAGAAGATCCATTGCCGGTTATCTTTTTCTGGACTCCATTCCGGTCTATACTACATGCACACTGTGAGCTGTTGTCAGGAGGATGCCATCATTCATCATGACTGAAGACTGTGGCATAAAACAATGGGACAAAATCGTTTGGCAGGAAGTTTGGGATACATTAAATAAGCAAGAGGTGTAAACTGAAGCAATTTTATCTATGATTGACAGGTTAATTCATAAAACAATCCACTTTTTGGGGCTAAGGATTTTGGTAGATCTAATTTCAAGCATGGGCCATCAGTTTTACGGGATGAAGCCAGTCTGGTGTAAATTGTAGACAGGAATAGTATTTTTTGGTAAGCCCAGGGAATTCTAATGCTTAGGGGCATACTCACGATGTTGACTTGTGTGTCGAACATAGCTGCCAATTTGCCCTTCTTTCGCAAATTTGCAGGATACCCTGCTTTGCCCTGCTCTGCAAGGCAAGCCCTGCTTTTGCAGGGCAAATCGGAAAAAGGTATCAGTAATAATACCGTCAATCATGAAAAAATTGTCGACAGATGTAAAAATAAATCCCAGGTGTGGACGAGGGAGTGCTCCTTGAAGCCAGTGGTAGGGTTTTTCGTCACAGCCTCGTACTGTGTCTTGTAACCGAGAGATATACCATATGAGCAACGTGATAGGATAGTGGCGCCGACCTCGCATCCACCCTGTGGGGATTTGTCGTCCTTACGTCCACCCTGGTTTTACGCTGCCGACCTTGCGTCCCCCTACCTCGTATCCGGTTCCCTCAAGTAGCAAGCAGCAGCTAAGGTATACCGGTATAAACCCCATTGGAATGACAAGCCGTGCTTTATACTATGAAAGGTGACTCAAGTATGATGGATTGAAACTCGGTGCTTCAGAAAGGTACATGAGTGAAGTTTGGTTCAGAAAGGTACCTATATTGATGGATGAAGTGAAATGATGGTTCACAAAATACCTATAGTGAAGTGGGTTGAAGTGGTGATTCAGAAAGGCACGGTCTATAGTGAGACTGCGATGAATATTATTCACGAAATTAACGAACGTGTCATCTGAAAGATAAATCGTTTATGAAAAACGGGTAATCATGATCTGATGCATGTGGCTAAAAAGGAGGTTTTTTTCCATAAATCGAAAACGAAAGGGGGAACGACTTTCAAACCATGCTCTACCCCCCATAATGTGCTCATTCTGCATACCCTAGTGTACTTGTTGAGTTCTGTACGACGTTTAGTTTTTCATTTATTACAAAAAGGGCATTTTTGGTCATACGCGAAGGAATAAAAGGGTTTTTCGTCCATAACTCGAAAACGAAAGGAGGTACGGCTTTGAAACTATGCTCTACCCCCCATAATGTGCTCATTCTGCATACCCTAGTGTACTCGTTTAGTTCTGTACGACCTTCAGTTTTCATTTATTACAAGGGGCATTTTTGGTCATACGCCAAGGAATAAAAAGGGTTTTTCGTCCATAACTCGAAAACGAAAGGAGGTACGGCTTTGAAACTATGCTCTACCCCCATAATGTGCTCATTCTGCATACCCTAGTGTACTTGTTGAGTTCTGTACGACCTTCAGTTTTCATTTATTTCAAAGGGGCATTTTTGGTCATGTCGTAGGGATAAAGGGGTTTTCGTCCATAACTCGAAACGAAAGGGGTACGACTTTAAAACTATGCTCCGCCCCCCCATAATGTGCTCATTCTGCATAGTTTGGTGCAAAGATTGGCTTCGTATCTCAATCAGAGGCTGAGATATTTCAATCAAAAGTTTTTGCCCCATCTAGGAAGAAAAGGGGTCCAAAAGGGGTTTCCCCAACTCAGAAGTTGGAGTGTTTTTTCTGGTGAATCTATGACCCATAAGCGACCGAAAACGTTCTCAGACCTACTATACTATTTACTTCACACTGGGTTACAGTTCGGGGCACATACAGCCCTTACTAAATATCGTTATTGTTAGTATAACATGACATATGAAGTGAAAGGTCTATTTTCACTGCGCGCTGAGTCTAATGGTGTTGTGTTTTGCAGGAATCTACGACACGAAAACTTGGTGCAGTTAATGGGAGTCAAACTCTCTCCGTTACCCATCTTCATTGTTACGGAGTTCATGGCAAGGGGATCGTTAACTGACCATGTATAATTATAAGTGTGTAATTAGTCTAAGTTTCTTATACTTCTCCCTTTTCTCTGGCACCAAACTGGCCTGTTTCAATGCTAAGTCATGCCCTGTCATTAAAGATTGCATCACAAATTAATAGACGATATATGACTTTGTGTGAACTGACAAGTTTTAGAACAGTGCATCTGAATTGTGAAGGGGTATGGAAACTTGCTCTTCCTACTGAACTACCGAGCTACTGATATCCCTGATTCCCGGCTGCCACCCACTTGACCCCTCCCAATACACTCCCTAACACCACTCATTGAGAAGCACCTTTCACCTTTCTTGCTGAATGCATATCCATGATTCCCGGCTCAGTACTCTGCCACACTAGCTCAGTGCATTACAAGCACTAGCCTAGAGCCTTGGGAGGGAATGAGAGAGTGAGAGTGAGATTATTAGAGCTCACACCCACAAATTATCACCAAGCCCTCGTCGCATTATCAACAGTTGAGTAAATCAACTGATGAAACGGACCTCAGTGATAGTAATAATAATAATACTCGAGGAGTGTACAGGGCTTGATATATTATTACTATTACTATTAGTATTAGGAGGGTAGTCACGTCTACAGCCCTGGTCACGCCTCTCCAAAATGTAATGTTATAATACGCTGTATTCCCATTACTGTACCACTCCCGTGTAATGAACAGTATATCTCTCTAAATTTGCACGGGCGTGCAAATTTTCTAATGTCACTTGCGAAATTACGCAGACGGCCTAACTTATGACCACCAATTCGTGGTGCAATGCAAACCCGGCTCATCCTCGTGAAATAAGTGCACTAATCAAATTCGGCTCTTTCTCGTGAAATTAGCGCACTAATAAAACTTGGCTCCCGCTTGTTTGATTTATACTCTAAGTTTTCTGCTTTTTTTCTCGAGTTACGAGTAAAGTAGTACCACTTTAAACTGAAACGATTCTCATACTGATGGCAGATCTAAAATCATGTTACAAATCATGTTCCAAATTATAACTTACTTTACATTGAGATCTAAAATTCATCATTTTGTTAATTTTCACGAATTAAAGTTTTATTTCACAAGTTGACATAATATACAGTTAATTTCGTAGTTATTTTGTAGAAAATCAGAAAATACGGATCGCACAAATTCTGTCCGGCATCAGTGCTAATCATGAATAATGTGTGGTTTATCTTAGTACATTGTATGGATTTACGGATCTGACGTAATGGTATGATAATAGATACTAAACAGTACCGACTATACACAGTACTATACACTATACACTATGCAATTCATATACAATGAGCTTAGAAGATACACGTATTCACTATTCAGTCTGCATTGCATGTTAAACAGGACTAAGCAGTCTGCAGTCTGCAACGTACAACCTATTCTGGATATTGTATGATGCTATCTACTGCACAATGTACAATGTACATGTACATTGAACAAGTATACAATATGTGAACAATATGTATAATTTACATTAAATTTATGTATGATAACGCATGATATATCTTCTGTACAATTTATATTAATTATGACTTTATGAGTAGGTAGAAATCATGCAGTATACTAAAGATACACACTATCGACTTTACTTTTACACGAATACCATACTACACACCAGATCCAGTATCACTACTCAAAACCAGAATTGGGTAATTGTAGAACGAGTGGTGTTTCCTGGCACAACAAATATATTAGAATATATCCATACTCCTCCTTCTTTTATTTGATTTCACAGGTTACACTGGACACTGTTATATACTACAGAAGTACAGATGTATGGTGGGTAGCCGGCTCCAATCCACAAAGTACACCTAAGTTTCTAAACCGTGACGATGACATCATCAATTAAACATTCTGGTTCATGATAACGAAGTCATCTGCACACCATTTTCAATTATAATTAAGATAATGAAAATACGTAGCAAGTGAATGACGCAAATTCAAAGTTGAAGGCACAATACGATCAATTTATACTTTTATATAGGATAAATATTCATATAATTCAGGAAAGTTTGCGGCCCTTAGATATACCTGTTCTGATAGGATCAAGAATCATTAGAATATTTTTCTACATTCCATACTCTGCAGCTAGCTACCTTAAGAGGTGTATTTATGGAGGTTGTAATTTGGGATTTTCGGAAAATCCCATTTTACCACGACAGTTCAAAATGAGGTCATTATCATAATATGATAATGACGTCATTTTCGTAATGTGTAAAAATGTTAACATATTAACATATTATGTTAACTAGAGTAATGACTTGAGAGAAGTCCCCAAATTGCACCCTACCAAATTTGACAATACCAAAATTTTACTCCACATAAATACACCTCGCAAGGTATTTGCGGTAAAACCTGACATCCCCCAGGAAAGGGCGATGGGACGTGCCAAGTGGGAAAGTTCGTGCCAGGGACTGTGTACGATGGTCCTACAACGCCGGGAGGGTGTGACCATGCCGTCCTTATTGTCGGGTAAATAAATATATAAATATATAAATATATCACGGTAAAAACACCAAGCTCCGCGTTCTACTATTCTACCTAATCCGTGTTCTACTATCCTATACTATTCTCCTATACTAACTATAAATACTATTCTAACTATAAATAATATTCTAACTATAAGTACCATTCTACCCTCAGGTACACACCAGAGTATCTTATCGTTAAGAACAGTCACGGTGCTTCTTGGGGTGACAATGGTTACTTCAAAATAAAGCGAGGGAAAAACGTCTGCGGTATCGAAGACACCATGGCTGTAAGTTAATATACCACACTTATTTATCAGCTAAATTAGCTAAACTTTTCAATAAGGAAATTACGACTAGCTGCAATCTGCCAAATTATAGTAAAAGCTGCACAACCAATTATGTCAATATTTCGCAAGTAAAGTGATACCTACAATATAAATATTTCTAGTACTCTTATAACAAATATAAGGGATGGACTGTAACCTAGTGTGAAGTAAATAGTATAGTAGGTCTGAGAACGTTTTTCGGTTGCTTATGGGTCATAGATTCACCAGAAAAAACACTCCAACTTCTGAGTTGGGGAAACCCCTTTTGGACCCCTTTTCTTCCTAAATGGGGCAAAACTTTGATTGGCAATATCTCAGCCTCTGATTGAGATAAGAAGCCAATCTTTGCACCAAACTTAGCAGAATGAGCACATTATGAGGTTGGAGCATAGTTTTAAAGTCGTACCCCTTTTCGTTTTCGAGTTATGGACGAAAAACCCCTTTTTATCCCTACGCGTATGACCAAAAATGCCCCTTTGTAATAAATGAAGACTGAAGGTCGTACAGAACTCAACTAGTACACTAGGGTATGCAGAATGAACACATTATGGGGGGTAGAGCATAGTTTCAAAGCCGTACCTCCTTTCGTTTTCGAGTTATGGACGAAAAACCCCTTTTTATCCCTACGCGTATGACCAAAAATGCCCCTTTGTAATAAATGAAAACTGAACGTCGTAGAGAACTCAACAAGTACACTAGGGTATGCAGAATGAGCACATTATGGGGGGTAGAGCATAGTTTCAAAGCCGTACCTCCTTTCGTTTTCGAGTTATGGACAAAAAAACCTTTTATCCCTACGCGTATGACCAAAAATGTCCCTTTGTAATAAATGAAAACTGAACGTCGTAGAGAACTCAACAAGTACACTAGGGTATGCAGAATGAGCACATTATGGGGGGTAGAGCATAGTTTCAAAGCCGTACTTCCTTTCGTTTTCGAGTTATGGACGAAAAACCCCTTTTTATCCCTATGCGTATGACCAAAAATGCCCCTTTGTAACAAATGAAAACTGAACGTCGTAGAGACCTCAACAAGGACACCAGGGCATGCAGAATGAGCACATTATGGGGGGCAGAGCATAGTTCCAAAGCCGTACCTCCTTTCGTTTTCGAGTTACGGACGAAAAACCCCTTTTTATTCCTTCGCATATTATGACCAAAAATGCCCCTTTGAGTTTGTAATAAATGAAAACTGAAGGTCGAACAGAACTCAACAAGTACACTAGGGTTTGCACAATGAGCACATTATGGGGGGTAGAGCATAGTTTCAAAGTCGTATCCCCTTTCGTTTTCGAGTAATGGACGAAAAACCCCTTTTTATCCCTACGCATATGTTTACTATGTAAACCTGTCTCTTCTTTTTCTTGCAGTGGCCAACAAGGACCTATTGAAACCAAAGCAATTGCCAATCCTATTGTAATCCATATTATCATATGAAATATAAATTTCTTTTTGTATCATACCTTCATTAATCAGCTCAATAACTTCAATAGCATTCTTGATGATTTTGTCTTGGAGAGTGGTTAGCCTCAAATAAACCCAGCCAGTCATGTCCAATTTAAAATTTATCAATATGAGTAATTTGATGAAAATCTCTCTGCTTTTCGTGTTTTTATTTGGTGGAAAAATTGTTTCATAAATCAATGCGATTCTGCTCTTGACAGACCATCTTAGGGAAAATAAGAAGATCCATTGCCGGTTATCTTTTTCTGGACTCCATTCCGGTCTATACTGTGCACACTGTGAGCTGTTGTCAGGAGGATGCCATCATTCATCATGACTGAAGACTGTGGCATAAAACAATGGGACAAAATCGTTTGGCAGGAAGTTTGGGATACATTAAATAAGCAAGAGGTGTAAACTGAAGCAATTTTATCTATGATTGACAGGTTAATTCATAAAACAATCCACTTTTTGGGGCTAAGGATTTTGGTAGATCTAATTTCAAGCATGGGCCATCAGTTTTACGGGATGAAGCCAGTCTGGTGTAAATTGTAGACAGGAATAGTATTTTTTGGTAAGCCCAGGGAATTCTAATGCTTAGGGGCATACTCACGATGTTGACTTGTGTGTCGAACATAGCTGCCAATTTGCCCTTCTTTCGCAAATTTGCAGGATACCCTGCTTTGCCCTGCTCTGCAAGGCAAGCCCTGCTTTTGCAGGGCAAATCGGAAAAAGGTATCAGTAATAATACCGTCAATCATGAAAAAAATTGTCGACAGATGTAAAATAAATCCCAGGTGTGGACGAGGGAGTGCTCCTTGAAGCCAGTGGTAGGGTTTTTCGTCACAGCCTCGTACTGTGTCTTGTAACCGAGAGATATACCATATGAGCAACGTGATAGGATAGTGGCGCCGACCTCGCATCCACCTGTGGGGATTTGTCGTCCTTACGTCCACCCTGGTTTTACGCTGCCGACCTTGCGTCCCCCTACCTCGTATCCGGTTCCCTCAAGTAGCAAGCAGCAGCTAAGGTATACCGGTATAAACCCCATTGGAATGACAAGCCGTGCTTTATACTATGAAAGGTGACTCAAGTATGATGGATTGAAACTCGGTGCTTCAGAAAGGTACATGAGTGAAGTTTGGTTCAGAAAGGTACCTATATTGATGGATGAAGTGAAATGATGGTTCACAAAATACCTATAGTGAAGTGGGTTGAAGTGGTGATTCAGAAAGGCACGGTCTATAGTGAGACTGCGATGAATATTATTCACGAAATTAACGAACGTGTCATCTGAAAGATAAATCGTTTATGAAAAACGGGTAATCATGATCTGATGCATGTGGCTAAAAAGGAGGTTTTTTTTTCCATAAATCGAAAACGAAAGGGGGAACGACTCTCAAACCATGCTCTACCCCCCATAATGTGCTCATTCTGCATACCCTAGTGTACTTGTTGAGTTCTGTACGACGTTTAGTTTTCATTTATTACAAAAGGGCATTTTTGGTCATACGCGAAGGAATAAAAAGGGTTTTTTCGTCCATAACTCGAAAACGAAAGGAGGTACGGCTTTGAAACTATGCTCTTCCCCCCCATAATGTGCTCATTCTGCATACCCTAGTGTATTCGTTTAGTTCTGTACGACCTTCAGTTTTCATTTATTACAAAGGGGCATTTTTGGTCATATGCGAAGGAATAAAAAGGGGTTTTTCGTCCATAACTCGAAAACGAAAGGAGGTACGGCTTTGAAACTATGCTCTACCCCCCATAATGTGCTCATTCTGCATACCCTAGTGTACTTGTTGAGTTCTGTACGACCTTCAGTTTTCATTTATTTCAAAGGGGCATTTTTGGTCATGTGCGTAGGGATAAAAAGGGGTTTTTCGTCCATAACTCGAAAACGAAAGGGGGTACGACTTTAAAACTATGCTCCGCCCCCCATAATGTGCTCATTCTGCATAGTTTGGTGCAAAGATTGGCTTCGTATCTCAATCAGAGGCTGAGATATTTCCAATCAAAGTTTTTGCCCCATTTAGGAAGAAAAGGGGTCCAAAAGGGGTTTCCCCAACTCAGAAGTTGGAGTGTTTTTTTCTGGTGAATCTATGACCCATAAGTGACCGAAAAACGTTCTCAGACCTACTATACTATTTACTTCACACTGGGTTACAGTTCGGGGCACATACAGCCCTTACTATTAGAGCAGGGGAGGGGGTAGATTTAGTCATTTGTGCATTAATTGATCTTTGATAGTCGATCTACATCATTAAAAATATATAGTATGTAACAGATACATATCTACAATCAACAGATCAGCCTTGTTGTGCAGTGTTATTACGGTGCATTGATCGGCATTGATCACCGAATAATGAAGCAATCTATTCCCCCACAGCTCGAGTCCTACGCTGTTCCATTGGACACTCGACAAGGCTGCCAAGACAGATCCTCAGCCTGCCCCGTTGTAAAGGGTAAGAGCGGTGAAAAGAGGGCGTAGCGATATATCAATGTCACATTGTTTGATCGTAAATTTCTTTTTTTGTACGTAGAATGATCAAACAATGCGTAAATTTTGAAGCTTTAAACGTCCTCAAGTCGTAGTTTTGTGAGTCTGTAAACTGCATCAAGTGTATTTGGGCGTCTGTATTGCATACCTGAGTTTTTAGGAATCTTCTGCACTAAATCAGTTTGCATATGTCATCATGATATTATGTATCTGACTTCTGTATTGTAAAATCAAAACATTGCAGCAAAGGGACTGTGTAAGAAATATTCCATGATTTGCCCCAAGACCTGTGGCACATGCAGCAAACCAAAACCTGTGCTCACCCGTCCCCCGACGTGAGTTGTTGTTATTAAGAGACATGTATTTATTATTCAATTATCAATTTTTGCAGCACATTCAAATAATAATTGTAATACTGTAATACTGTAACTGTAATACTGTAATTGTAATACTTTAACAATTGTAATACTGTAATGAAAAGATGCCCATATTTTCGAACCCTTAATTACTAACATTCGATAGCCAGAAGTAATGTCCCACATAAATAGATAAATATATCTTGTAAGGTAGTTGTTACTATTCACTGAAGTAGCTCGAAGTGAAGTAGTAGTGGAGTGAGCCCCACAAAGTAGTGT
This sequence comes from Beroe forskalii, assembly GCA_011033025.1. NCBI lineage: Eukaryota > Metazoa > Ctenophora > Nuda > Beroida > Beroidae > Beroe > Beroe forskalii. Next base: position 74,454 of record WFMF01000073.1, on the reverse strand, counting down.
TCATTTATGGCATGTTTCTAGGGGTTAAAACGTGCCTTTTTTTCTTCTTTTTGTTCCAAAAAACGTATTATTCCTCAGAGAAAATGCCCTTGGAAGTTGCATCGTGCCTAAACCAAGTAATGGTAGGGTCAAGGGGAAATCATCGCTTCCCGCCGGTACAAAGTTCGAGATAGAGTGCAGAGATGGATACGTCAGGATCGGTACGTGCTCTTCACTTCTTGAGGGTTATGCAGGGAAACATAGAATTTACCTTGATCCACCAAGAAATCGTACATTGTTGTTAGCTGGACCCTCGCGTCGGCTCCTATTGGTCTTTTACCGATATTCAGTACACCTACCTCTAACTTAGTATTTAACGAAAACTATCTTGTACTGTCTCCAACAAAGATTTTCAGGGCTTTCCATATATTGCATACCATAGCTATGTATCGAAAACATTTGACTAAACATTTTAATACATTCAGGACCTGAGACCATGACCTGTATCATTCAAGAAGTTTACAAACCTGACACGAGACTAATGCCCCAATGCATACTTGCGGATGTAAGTTTATAAATTTATTCACAGGACGTATTGACGTATTACAGTATTCAGTTTAGGGTCTACGTACTACATTACTTATTACCATTATTTATGAATTCGCAAGTTACAGAACAGGTTAGAAAAGTCGAAATTGAGATTCTACGACGATACAGTAGATGAAATCGAACTATTTGTAATTTTATAAACCAATAATTAAAATTTGGAGTTTGGACTGATCCTCCTTCCAGAAATTATCCGAGGAATACAAGGCAGACGGTGCCGATTACAGGGGAACTAAAGACACTGCATCAAATGGTAAGAAGTGCATGAACTGGGCACTGGCATGGATCACCGGCGGGACCACCTTCACTTTCACCAAAGAAGACTACATCTTTGCGAACCACAATTACTGTCGTAATAATGGCAAAGAGGTGATTATGCTTATCAATATATATTCACTCTGACATGATCATTTAATGAAACTTTTACAGCAAAATTGCAATATATTAGCTGAATTTATTTTGATAATATTAGGTACTTAAATTAATAGCTGTACAGAACTGTACTCTAGTAGCTTCAAGCGTTTTATTTGGAGCAATGTAAAAGCGTGTGACCATTGCAAAGTAAATATTAAGATTTTGAAATTTCAAAATGTTTCAGCCTGTTCCATTCTGCATTGCTGACAACAATGGTATTGCTGAGAAGACATACTGCTTCACACATCCAGGTAAACAACTGATTGATTCCTTGAATTTTCTGAACCCGTCTGAACAAACACAAATTATACGGTACAGAACCAGGCTTTTATATATTATACATTGAGCAGGGGCAACGGGGCAAATTCACTTGAGTTATCAAATAAAAACCCATTCAATTAACTTCATTATCATCTTAATTGTCTGCAGGATGTGAAACTTGTGACGGAGCTACAAATAAGTATGGTGACGAGTATTGTGCCGACAATGCAAAATATCAGTAAGTTTCCACTTTTATTTGATTTTACCTGACTGTTATATTCGATTGAATAAAAACAAAACCGTATCCAGGGACTGCATAAATGTTCAAAAATTTATCCAACCTAGCATTACCTTTTATTGCAGTTTACGTGATGTGCCTCATGCACCTACTGTAAACAATTTGACAAAGGAAACTTGTAAGAAATTGTACGATCCTGTGTATTAAATTTGAGGCTTTCTGTTCTTTCTGTAGGTATACTTCCGGTTTTTTTATAACTAATTTCAATTTCAGATGGTGTGCATATGAAGAGGCACGAACAGCTAAGCGAGTAAAGTTCATGTGGGAAAACTGCAAGAAAACCTGCTGTGCTTTGGCGGCTAAGGACTGCTAATTTCATCAGTTGGACTTCATTGTGATCATATTCATTTATATAAAACCAATACTTTGGTGTGAATCAATCACCATGAATAGAATAAGCAAATTTGATCATGAAAAGGACTAGAATAGTTTTAACGACTTATGGATAGTAACATGTATCAATCTGTAGCTAATATATCTTGTTAGCTGCTTTCCTTTAAATTGAACAATTGCATTCGTTGTAATGATATATTTATCAAATAACATTCAATTGATGTGTTATTGAGCACCACAATTATAGTACCTACTTAAAATTCCTGATGTCGTGCTAAAACTTTCAGGCAATTTTTGATAAACGTTGACGAATTGAAAGAAAAAATCAGGAGCGAGCCATTTATTAGATGGGCAATTTGAAAGGGAGAGGTTGTAAGCTGTGGCTCAATGCACAGCTGTGCTTTAGTCGTAGATGAGACTCATACAGACTCTGAGTAGAAAATATGAAAAGTCAAACGTCAGTAATGAATAAGAACTCTAAATTTTATTTGATTTTTGTTAAAGTGTTGAATTTAAATGGGTCATAGGGAATCTTTTTGAATATATGAGTTTCCGGATGGAAGAATCTTATTATTATTATGATAACGATGTTTGATCTAGGACCTGAACGCTAAAATTAATCCATAAATTCCCAGTATGAAATCATGTCTTACGTAGCTAAAAGCTGACGATTTCGGTCGAAATAATTGCATAAAAAGTTCCTACTTGAGCAGGATATTTATACCTAACTGAGACACCTGGGCCACAGCATCTAGCAAAGAAAACAGGCCTAAACTCTGAGCAATTGCACTCGGTGCAACTCGGTCAAGGAACTTTAACTATAAATATCATAATACTGGCCTACAACATGATATCATCAAAAACTTTGAACATATCTGGGGTTGTGAATCAGTCGGAATTAAGTAGATTGAATGGACCTTAATAATGATAGCTTGCATCATTATTACACAATTCATAATTTTATCTTTTTATTATCGAGATGAGGATTGCAGGAATGCAATATAGCTATTGTTCAATTCAAACAAAAAATTGGATACATTACTTTAAGTACATGTTTTGATTAGGTATTTGTCCAAGAATGTATTGTTGAGTGTTTACAATCATGTAATATACGCTAATCTACCGTAGTGGTATTGTTGCTGTTATTGCACGAGGCATTGCCGAGTGTTCATTACAGCACTAATCACACGAGGCGAAGCCGAGTTTGATTAGAGCACTAATTGTACGAGGCGAAGCTGAGTGCAATTAGTGCAACAATACCACTAGGGGAGTTAGATTAGCGTATTATACCACGACACAAAATGGTCACAATATAAAACCAGTGCACATATAGTAATTGCTAATATTAGTAAGGAAAACTACCTTCGTATGGAGATATTGCACTCGTGCATATTAAGATATTTTGATATTGCACTCGTGCATATGTATCGATATTTTGATATTGCACTCGTACAAATATCAGATATCTGAGAGTGCAATATGCCCTTATATTGCACTATAGTTATCTGCACTGGAGTGGTATAATATACGCTTAGAGCATGGCTGGGAATGCGCTAATATACGCTAATTTAACGACGCATAGTGGTATTGTTGCCCTTATTTCACGAGGCAAAGCCGAGTGTTGATTAGTACACTAATGTGCACGAGGCGTCAGCCGAGTGTATATTAGTGCAACAATATCACTTCTGGGGAGTTATATTAGCATATAATATCACGAGAGTGCAATACACCCTGTTATTGCACTGCAGTTATCTGCACTCTAGTGGTATTATAAAAATTATTGCACGAGGCGAAGTTGAGTGCAATAATTTGTATTGTCGCACGAGGAGCAGGCCGAGTGCGACAATACCAAATTATTGCACGAGGCGAAGCCGAGTGCAATAATTTTATTAGCGTCATGACCATTTGCCATGCTCTTAGTGTATTAGCCAATGTGAGGAGTGCAATATTACTTATTATTGCACGCCTACAAGTACCCTCAAAATTGGCTAATATAATTAATTAATTAGGAAATGAACAGTCAAAGGCTATAATAAAATGAAAACCTGCACTTGTGTCCTCTGTAAGAGATCAGCAGTGAAAACCGCCCAAGATAATGAGCTGTGACCACCTCCATGTAAGCACAAGACTACTGGTCCAGATCCTTTACTATACACACAGAATTTGCTTCTACCAGCCTGAATGATGTTTGAATTAATGTAAATTGAATAGGAATTGAATAGGAGTTCAAGATTATTGTATAGCAAGTGATAGCTTGAAAAACATGGAATTTCAAACGATAAGTAGATGTCCTATGATGCATTCAGGCAGTTTGCTTCTGAATTCTCAAGTTGCAAAAAATTCTCAATAGAAAATTACATAATTGAAAATCTAATGTGCAATGAAGCATTGAAACCATTCTCCAACCAACTTAATTGATTTTTTTCTAGATAAATCAAGTAATACATTTATAACATGCTTGGATATTGTTGAATAAATATAATCTGCAATGGAAATACTCTAGCCATCATACCTATAACTCTATAATGAATTGTAGGTCAAACCTATAACAGCACAGATTTAAAGGAATAAAATCTTTAATGTGCAGTAAAACAATTAATGGAATTGAATTGAATTGAATATAAAAATGATAATAATGATAGAGGTATAATCATATATGATAAATATTACACAAGAGAATCATGTAAAACAATAAGACTCTAACCTCTACAATTTTTCTGTCAGAAAAATAATCTGACCAGGGAAGTTCACTAAAGCTCCTCTTCCTTTTTGATCTCTTGGAAGAGCCAGCAGAAGGTATTGAGAAGTTGGAAGATCCAGATTGTACAATAGGATCTGAATGATCAGGATGGTACATGGGCTTGTGATGAGGTGGAGGGATGGTCCCAGTCTTTTGCAACTCTTTCAATCTTTCCATTGCAAACTAAGAAGTATTATCAGGTATTTACTTCATTTTCTTATTGTTAAGTGTTAATCAATATTGATTATTTATCATGTTTGAAGAGGGATCTTTGGCTCACCTCCTAGATGGTTGCCCTGGAGACTGTCCTTAACTGCTTCATCCCTGACAGTTAGGTCTGAGCTGATGAGTCGCTACCATTGCACTATGCTAGCAAATCCCACTACTGAACTCACCAGTAGTGGAATACATCCCAACGCGTTCTATTGGTTTTGTAACTTGTGTGAGTATTTTGATGTGTCAAGAGTCCTCTCTATGATATGTCATACAAGTTACATCATCACTAGTGCAGCAAAACCAGTAAGGGATCCATATGAAGATAATAACTACCATTCTATACACCAACTAACCACCACTATTACTGGAACCACATCATCTTGAAAGCCCAGCAGCTACATTTGGCCATAATATGTGACGGCATGTGAGTTCAACAACTTATTAGGTATCTCCTTATGAACCCAATAACCCAATAGCTCCAGGGGAGCCCAACAACCCAATAGCTCCAGGAGAGCCCAACAACCCAATAGCTCCAGGTGAGCCAAACAACCCAATAGCTCCAGGGGAGCCCAACAACCCAATAGCTCCAGGGGAGCCCAACAACCCAATAGCTCCAGGGAGCCCAACAACCCATAAGCTCCAGGGCAGCCCAGCAACCCAATAGCTCGGGGGGAGTCCAACAACCCAATAGCTCCATGTGAGCCCATCAACGCAATAGCTCCATGTGAGCCCAACAACCCAAAAGATCCAGGGGAGCCCAACAACTCAATAGCTCCAGGGGAGCCCAACAACCCAATAGCTCCAGGGGAGCCCAACAATCCAAAAGCTCCATGTGAGCCCATCAACCCAATAGCTCCTTGTGAGCCCAACAACCCACTAGCTCCATGTGAGCCCAACATGCCAATAGCTCCATGTGAGCCAAATTAATTAATTACTTCTAAATATACAAACATTGTGTCACTATATAGCCAATCAACCCAATAGCTCCATGGGAGCCCATCAACCAAACAGCTCCTTGTGAGCCCACTTAACTCAATAGCTCCAAATAAGCTCAACAACCAATTAGCTCCAAGCAAGACCAAAAACACAAAAGCTCTACATCAGCTCGGCAACTCAACAGCTTGATGAGACCCCAATAACTAAATTAGAGCAAAATTACCATAGAGCCTCATCTGAGCTCAACTACCCCTAAAACACATCCACTTACAAAACTGCCTCCCATGGCACCAATATCAGTCACAGTTCCAGTGACATATCTGTGAGTGACAAATTTGTGTCCAACAGCATATTGGTCAAAACATATTTCATAACTTTTATTACTTTAGGCAACTTTTTGGGGAAACACCCTCAGTGACAGTCCTTGCACTTGTGTCATTTCATTAAGAAAAGTAGAGCTTATAGTCATTTTAACATTTGTTTTCGTCGCACAGCTGTGCGATCATTTAAGTTGATGTGCCACTATAATATAAAAGTTTTAATTATTATTATTATTATACTCCAGTAGCCCAGGCAAAGTCAGTATGCAACATTCGAGTGGACAAAGTTGCTCAACGGTTTTTGGTACTTCCAACTGTGCTTTATCGAAAAAATTCACTGCCCTTTCGTGAATCGACGTCATGGGTGGTGCTACGGCCACGCCCATTTTTCGCATGGTCAAATGGCTGTAACTCCGGTTCCTTTTGGAGTTGGGAGCAAACGTACCACCTTAAAATGACCGCAATGGACACATTATGCCAGGCGGATGATGGTTTTGAAGCCCTCAGACCTTTCGTTTTCGAGTTACAGCCAAAAAACTGATTTTTCGTCACCCGCGAGCCAACGCAAGGTAAAATCGAACCTTTCGTTCGCCCTTTTGGAGTTCAGCATGAAACAACCAGGTTAAGATGACGACCGTTACCCAATTATGAGGGAAAGATGATGGTTTTGAAGCCTTACGACCTTCTATTTTGTAGAAAGTGCACGAAAATAGGGATTTAAAAGCAGTTACAAAGCCATCGGACCTTATCGAAACTATATCATTTTTTCTTCACGTACTCCAGGATGAAAGGTCCATCCGTTAGCAACAGTTACTAACCCTTCAGATCATGTAGAATCTGATGTAGCTTTATCATGACATCTGATCTTTATGGCGATCTTAAGGTCCATATTAACCACACCCTTTTTAAGGTCACGCGCAGGCTTGATATTTCATAACTTAGCTCAGGAAGGTCATAGGACGTAGAGACTTTGTTTTGGACACCAACGAAGCGCTAAGGCCATGTTTGTATACAACTTGTTCCTTAGCATATGCTTTAAAATGCTCAGGAAGAGACTTATGGGCGAAGAACTGATTTCCGGGCACCAGCAGGACATAGCACTATAGCAGAGTAGATTTTTGTATATTGGCCCAGGAAAGTCGTTGACACTTCGTTTTGGGTGCAAATGAATTGTAATAGCCATGTTTATGTACAACTTGTTAAATGTTAATAAACATTATATTATACCCTAAAATGTTCAGCAAGAGAGTTATGGGCGAAAAAACTGATATTTCGATTGGTGTCCACAGGGCAAAGTGGAGGTGATTATTGTACCTAACCCCAGGAAGATCGTAGAGACTTTGCTTTGGGTGCACTGCACAAATGGTGTGCAATGGTCATGTTTAATATTTTATTACAACTTGCTCCTTTGCTAATAAACATAAGCCCTAAAATGGTCAGGAAGGAAGTTATGGGCAAAAACTGATATTTGGGCAACTGTGATGCATAGAACCTTCCTATTGCTCTATTGCTCTATTGTACCCCTTGTCCGCTCGCAATGGGTATCCAATTACTAATTGGATTAGATCACCTGCTGTATGGAGCCCGTGGCCAAATCTAGTATTGAGTATGGGTTTGGTGAAGTGTAGCCTAGAACTTGAGGTAGATCAAGAGGCTTCCAAGTTGAGGATGATCAAGGTAAAAGGTTCCATGTAAGTCTTGATTTGAATGCCTCGAAGGATGAAGGACATAATTGTCTTTTAGAACAGCATTCCACAAACTCTGAAGAACGACGGCAAATGAGTGATTGAACAGCGATTTTGTGAGGGTTGCTGCCTACATCGAGACTTCGTATTGGTCTTTAGTAAGAGTATAAGAAGCCCGGTAGCCATGTTTATACTTATACATATGATTTTTTAAACAATTTCTAGATAAACATGGCCATTTCTCTTCTTTTTACTTTTTAAGACCAAATTAAAGTTGTACACGCTGCACATCATAAATAGATGTACTACTGTGAAGTGCCTATCTTAGCCATGAAGAAACTGGATGAGCTTTTACATGCAACATCATTGGATATCTTTCTGGGAAAGGTTGAACAGGCTTGGTCTGATGTCCCTTCAGAGGCGTAGAGAGCGGTATGTGATTATGCACAACCTAGGATCCTTCTTCTATGATCACCCTTGACTCGGAAGCTGCTGTTTTAAAATACACCCAATGAATAAAAAGGCAACAACCCTCACGAAATCGATGTAAAGTCACTCGTTTGCCGATCAATTCTTCCCTTGATCATCCTCAACTTGGAAGCCTCTTGAGAAACATTCCTGATCTACATAGAGATCTATATGATCTATAGAGACATGGTTGATCATATTGCAGCACCTTTGTACTGTAATATGTAGATAAAAATACCTCCACTACACCAAACTCAAACTCAATACTAAATTAGACCACGAGCTCCATACAGCAGGTGGTCTAAGTGGGTCCCCATTGCAAGTGGAAAAGGGGTACAATAGGAAGGTGCTATGCAAATATGCATCACAGTTGCCCAAATATCAGTTTTTGCCCATAACTCCCTTCCTGACCATTGAGGGCTTATGTTTATTAGCAAAGGAGCAAGTTGTAATGTCCTGCTGGTGCCCCAGAAATCAGTTCTTCGCCCATAAGTCTCTTCCTGAGCATTTTAAAGCATATGCTAAGGAACAAGTTGTATACAAACATCGCCTTAGTGCTTCGTTGGTGTCCAAAACAAAGTATATAGTTTCGATAAGGTCCGATGGCTTTGTAACTGCTTTTAAATCCCTATTTTTGTGCACTTTCTACAAAATAGAAGGTCGTAAGGCTTCAAAACCATCATCTTTCCCTCATGATTGGGTGACAACGGTCATCTTAACCTGGTTGTTTCATGCTGAACTCCAAAAGGAACGAAAGGTTCGATTTTTACCTTGCGTTGGCTCGCGGGTGACGAAAAATCAGTTTTTTGGCTGTAACTCGAAAACGAAAGGTCTGAGGGCTTCAAAACCATCATCCGCCTGGCATAATGTGTCCATTGCGGTCATTTTAAGGTGGTATGTTTGCTCCCAACTCCAAAAGGAACCGGAGTTACAGCCATTTAACCATGCGAAAAATGGGCGTGGCCATAGCACCACCCATGACGTCGATTCACGAAAGGGCAGTGAATTTTTTCGATAAAGCACAGTTGGAAGTACCAAAAACCGTTGAGCAACTTTGTCCACTCGAATGTTGCATACTGACTTTGCCTGGGCTACTGGAGTATTATTATTATTATTATATTTCATATCATTATTTTGTGATAACCATCACCAATCACCATCAGCCAAAAAGTTAATTAAATAATTTAATAAATGATAAGAGTTTTGACAGTTTTCATATATTTGCTTGCGCGCGAGGAGGTCAGGTTTTTAAACCCGCATAGGTGTGCGTGTACGCGCGCGCTTCATCAGAAGCCACTTTGCGGCTGGCGTCAGTTGTCTGACCCTCTCGAGAATCAGCGCCGCGCGCGCGGCGCTGACGCCAGCGGGTTATACATCGTACGACAAACCTTGTACATTCGTACGATCGCGACAAGGCGTCAGCGGGTCATACATCGTATAACGACAATGATTGCGTCGCGTTGCGCGGCAACGCGAACGTAGGGAAGCGCGCGGCACATACTTGCTAAATACGTATATCCCTGTGGCTCGCGCGCGCTGTCTCGTAGGGAAGTGCGCGGCGCGTACACACACCTATGGTCCTATGCGGGCTTAGGATCAACATTAGTAAGGCGCATACACACACCTAGGCGCCCGTAAAATTCGTCGGTCGATCGAATGGAATTGGTCGATCGATCAACTTCATTGGAACAAATGATGTATTTTACTGGCCCCTAATGACTTGAATCGTGTTTAAATGTGCAAATATTTAGTTGTTTCCCTACTAGCTCAAAGATTTTCTATTTGATCAAATGAAGCTAAGTTGATCGATCGACCAATTCCATTCGATCGACCGACGAACGTTACGGGTGCCTTAGGCGCCCGTAACGTTCGTCGGTCGATGCGATCGAATGGAATTGGCCTTGGTCGATCGATCAACTCCATTTGAACGAATGATTTGTTTTACTGGTCCCTAATGACTTGAATCGTGTTTAAATGAACAATATTTACATGTTTCCCTACTAAAAAAAATATTTTTACATCAAATATTTTTACATCAAATATTTTTACATCAAATATTTTCTATCTAAAACACATCAGTCGATCAAATGAAGTTGATCGATCGACCAATCCATCCATTCGATTTCGATCGACCGCTGTTCTATGCATGGGCCTTAAAGTATATGATAGCAAACAAACTTGAATTGAATATCATATCATGAATTGATGCAAAATTAAATAAAAATTTTAATGCAGCTGCAGGCGATATATCAATATGGCATGGCGAATTCAATTGCAAACCTTATCGGACATAATTATCACGGACTTTACCTTCACGGACCTAAAACTTCACAGCGACACGCTATGAGTATGACATTCTCCATTCTTGTTGTTTTGGTTCTAAATCTAATTCTAACAAATCGGTTACGTGCCCGGTGAAAAATCGCAAAATTAAAACGAACATAGGTATTTGCCAACCCAAGTCGCAAATGCATCATGTGATTGTCTCCGTCGGTATTAATACACTGACCGTCCAAAAAACCTTCCATATTCAAAAGTGTGTATTGTATAAAAAAAACTTCCATATCACCTTTACTGTTACAGATACAATTGTAGCTACAAGTGCATTTCGCCATCCTGATTCTGTGATTTAGTTTCACGCCGAAGCAAATCACGATCATACTTAAAGTTAAACTTAAAGAGTGATACTGATTGCTCATCGGCATCCTGACTCCTGTTCATCGGCTTCAGTAGTTGAAGTCCTATGCGAGAACCTTAAATAACAAATTTTTCATATCCTGAGGTTGAGTTAGAGTGGCGACACGATTCTAACTTCTTTCTGAGCTTTGCTAACATTATTTTCATCCTTTTTGGAGCTACTCGTAACGGCGTTTGACGACTTTCCTAGGATCCCAGTCAGTTCTCCTGCAGCAGCAGCTTCCTTTGTTTCCGCTGTTTCAGGCTCAGCTTCTTCGACTTTCTCGTCCGCTGGCTCCACCGGCTTTACTTCGTCTACTGTAGTATCCTAAAGCTTTATGTTGAGCATAAACATGACGGAATTCAGTACAAATTGTAAATATAATTGAAATGGCCTGACTAGTGACTACAAACAGTGAGCTCATTATGTCATAAAATGGAATTGGATTGAAGTTTGAACACAAATATTAGGTACTTTCTGTGTCCAACATACCTGTTTTCAGGTTGCTTAAGTCACCTGGAGCTAAAGGTAAAAGTAAGAATGGATTTCTAGATGTGCTTTTTTAGCATCATGCATATTTAATATTATCTGTATTGAACCCTTTTGTTCATTAAATGTTCATTAAACGTTAATGTCAATTATATAATTTAGCGATCATAAAACTAGAACATTTAAAAGCAAAACCGATGTAAATCATTAATCTTTTCCTCACTCCTACCCACAGTGGGGGGATGAAACCCAAAAAACCTAGCCCAAGAATCGGAAAAGTTGGTTAGGGCATATTTTTGGTCTTCACTCCCCAACAGTTACCCTAGCTGTTCTAATTACCCTGTAAAGGTTGACGTTCTCCACATCAGGCAGCTCAGTAGAGAAGAACCCCGCCCTCCGGTCCCTGTTGTACATCTGGTGACGTGTGCTCGTTCGGGTAGACTTGCCCGTCCGGGATCGCTCAGGGGACTTCGATATTGCTCTGCGGGAGAAGAAAGGGTTTACAGAAAGCCTGATAACATAACAGCGATGTTCCTGTACCCCGTTTTCTCGGACAAAAACGCGGAAGAAAACGTGCACGGAAAAGCTTTTCGATGTTCCTGTTCAAAAGTTCAAAAATACGCGCACGATTTTATCCGAGAAGTCCTGTGTAAAGCTCTGAAAAGGGTATCTTGAGCTGATAGCCTTGAAAGTGAGCAGAGCATTCGGATATGGCCCAAATATGATTTAGATCAGCAGCAAGTAGCCGGAAGACAAGTTAAACCCTGTTCAAGAGGACGAAACAGAGAGACCAGCAGAATGTAAACTCACCGTTCACTAGATTCTTGCTTGGCGAGATTAAGGAGGTTGCTGACCCTCTCCAGTACGTCTTTTTTCTGAAAGAAAACGCCAATCAAACACTGCATAGTGCATCAAAAGTTATAATAATAAATATCATCTTTTGGAATAAAAAAATGAGGAAATGAAATTGAACTATTGCAATTGCCCAAAATTCAATGTAGGTAACAGAAGAGTAGAAGAGCATGACCATAAATTAACGTACATCGTTGAAGTGTTTCCTGTACCACTTCAGATAAGAATCGTCCAGTCTTCTGCATTCCTTGGATAGGTCGTCTGTCATCCGGTTGTTATTGCTGGGGATATAATTGGGCGTGTAAATTTACTTATGGGTTGGATCATGGATGAATGCATTCTTATCCCAAATCAATGACTTGCAGAACTGTCTAAAACCTGTATGTAATGGCGGTTTTAGGGTATACTTCGACTAAGATAGGACAACATTGAAAACCGACAGCTTTCAAGGCAGCAATGGGGCAAATAGTCCTGCGTGTGACCATAAGTGAGACCTGTATGACGATTTAAGCGTAAAAAACTGCAGTTTTACTATAAGCCAAAAAACTTGAACATATAATTGAATTAAAACTATGTACCTGATAAGCCATTGAGCAGTTTCCCTGACAGCCATTATCTTGGGACCGGTCATGTCTTTGTCAAACTTGATGGACCGTCTGGCGTTAACTTTAGGGAGGAGCAGCACCTGGGTCTAAGTAGTTAGAGTTTAGCTTCTTCGTCTATATGGTGTGAAGGGGAACAAGATACATCTCTTTCGAAACAGGGTAACTGTCACAAATAAGCATTAGAAATTCATCGAACTAAATCTCGGATTGTACAAATTCCAGGGGATCCGTCTTCGGAAAATTCGAACCCGAATATTCCCGAAAAACCCCCAGACCCCCCTACCTCTCCGGTTGACTGGAACTTGCTGCTGATGACACTGTAGGCGAAGCTCCGGTCAGAGGAGGAGTGGTACGGACTGTCCGAGAATCCGGTAGCTGCGGTAGGGGCCGACTTCCCAGGTTAGATCTCATTTCTGATCTGTCTGTAAATGGGGCGTGTCAATGTCAGTGGGTGATGTTTTTTTTAAGGTAGTAGGAAGGTTGAAAACGTTGAATGATTCGTTAGAAAATCATGGGATTATCGTCGACAACTTTGATTGTTATGCAATTATCTAAAATTGTAAACCGTCTTTACGGCGACTTTCAGGATAAATCTCAAAGTGAGAAGATACAAATTTATCATGTGATCAGATTCAATGATATGTATAAGATAGCTGAGGTTTCTCGAATGGAAGTGATAGGTGAAGTCATGACTCTACCTTTGAAAAGTATAAAATAGTAGAATGGGAGGGACGGGACATTGGACAAAGGTTATTGGTTATGGTATTCGAGTTTATAGTTATGAAAATTTACATACCATCGTCCATGACAGCTAAACTACGTCCAAAACTCTTATCAGTATTTTGGCCAAGAAAAAGAAGGTTTAAACAGCAATTTTACTGATTTACAATTATGATTTACTACGTACGAAAACGGAGAAAATATTAGTAAGATTTCACGAAGTTTGGGTTCAAGTTATGAATATAAAGTTACATTGCAATGTATTCTCGAGTTACTGAGAGGGTTGCCAGGGCAACGAATCAGAGTTCAGATTTTCTTCAACCCAGGAGTGTTTGGAAATAACAATGCACTTAGCAACCCATGACTTGTGCTATGAAATGAGATGGGTGGACGTGGATGAAAGGGAGATTCCATTTTCTAGTTGCAGGTGTTTTAAATGATGTACATAGTACTATATAATGGCAGGTTATTTAATCAGAAGGGCCTGTGGCTGAGCTTTCGTTGGCAGAAGTTATTTTAATTTATTCTTATGATAAATTAAGCAGTAGCACGGTTCCCTAAAATTGAATACCGCGTGCAAATTATGATAATAGGTATTGGGTTCTTGCCTCTAAATTGTCTTGCAGGTCCTATGGCAACATAAATATGTAAAGTCATGGCAATTAATGATTTAGCAATCTAAATCTTATCTGTATAATCACATACGTCGCAATAGCAAAGAAGAAAACAAAACAAATAAGAGGGCCGTGAGGGTCAACAATTTAAATGAAAGATGACTCTCGGGATGCAGTAATTTATGAGATTAGAAGTCAAAATCTACTGAATATTTGGATATTTAACGTATTACCTGTAATGAAATATCTAGTTCACTCAGCTTCAGTCCCCAACCGAAAAATCGTACCAAATCTAAGTAGTAGACTCAACGGGTCATACAATAATACAAAGCATTGAAAGATTAAATGTCACATAGGTCGCATAAAAAATGAAAATGAAAATAATTATTAAATTTGAGATCGAGGAATAGGTTCATTAGTCCAGAGACACATGAATCCAGACAATTTATGGCACACTTCCAGTCTATTTCACAGAAATTAACAAAATACACATAAATTCAACAGTGGAGCAAGTGTAAGTGTGCTGTGTCTCAGATGTGTGCATCAAGCATTGCAATGCGCTTGCTTGTGATAGTACAAACCCTGGTTTTAAACTTGAAAGAGAAATAAAATGTTTAAACATCTGTATAAATTGTCTTTATCCACGCAATTATAATTAGTGTTTTTCTTCGTATTTTTGATATAATTTAATGAACAAGCAATAAATTGAACAATATTAATTTTGTGAAAAAACGACATGCAATTTACAAGAAAGTTGAAAAGTCACGACTATTTTGATTGACAACATCTCTCATTTTAGATGGTGACTTCAACAGCCTATGTATACGCAGCCTAGGACAGAAAACAAATAGCAACTGCAAGTGCACATGCTGCAATATCCCATTCGTGGCTCCATGACAGCTAAATGAATAAAAGCTACTGAGGCTGCGCACGAAACAGCTAGGCAGTTGAAAATGATCTCATTATCATGGTTGAAAATGGAGA
This sequence comes from Beroe forskalii, assembly GCA_011033025.1. Classification (NCBI taxonomy): domain Eukaryota; kingdom Metazoa; phylum Ctenophora; class Nuda; order Beroida; family Beroidae; genus Beroe; species Beroe forskalii. Next base: position 59,257 of record WFMF01000073.1, on the reverse strand, counting down.
ATTTATTTTGTTGAACCGCCTATTTTTCGTCACTAATCACTTAAAGAAGATAGAAAATGCACAAAATATAAATAGTTGATTTTCTTGCAACTTTTTGAAACAAATAAACAAAAAACATCGCGATCATGATAATAAACAATCCCACCTCTCCTCTCGCACACAACACTTACCACTGTGTCGAGGAGTAGTAAGATCATCTTCGTGAGAAGTATCCTGCTTCAAGGTATGATGATCCTCCTGTTCATGATGAAGCATCATATATTCGTGATGAATACACACACTCAGAGATACTCCACTGATTACATACGCTGTCCTGGAGTGGCGGGGGAGGTATGTTGATATAAACATACAGGAGTAACTTCTCATATCGGAAATGAAAGAGTCGCGAGACGCAATATTGACCATTTCATGTCAGAATGATTATGAAAGTATGATGTCAGATTTATAAGTACTTTAATATACTTGTAGAATTTAATCAAAATGTTGTCTCATAATCTCTCGGGCGACAGCAAATCGACAAATCGCGAATATTAAAATCGTGAAAATATGAATTGTGGAACTATTATAGTAACGAATATCAAATGTAATAAGTACCTCTCACTCTAGCTGCACAGCAAATCACGAATAATCCCCTCAGGAATTGAGCTCCACAGAATGTACTGAATCTCCTCTGACAGCATTAAGTCCTATTTCATGGCTCATGTCATGTTCCAATGTTATCATTCCGTGTGACTTGTGGCAGGTCGCCCTGAATTTGATATGTCACAGGTCGGACGCGAAAGTAGGAGATTTGACGCCATCAAGAGGGCCATTTAAAACGTGATCATGACATCACTGACATATGATGTCTGAGCGCAGTTTATTGGATTGAGCATTTGAACGTTGCTGCATGTTATTAACTAATTAGTTAATTTGCACGGTACTCGAGAGACCTGGGAAGGCAGTGACCGATTGTTTGTATTTAAAATGTGTATCAAATTATCAAATTCAGAGCAGGTTGCCATGATGATTCATCATTGACGAACAATGTTGAGAACATGGCAACTGCAGAAGATTAGGTTAGATTTTAGAACAAACAGGTAAGAGTTTTTGATATGGAAGCTGACATGACAACAGTCACGTTGGTCAAGATGGGATTGAAAAACCTGAGATTGAGAAAAGACCATCTTCCAGGGTTGCTGAATTCACTTCTGACTTATCAGATCAGGAATTTTGCTTTTGGGGTACAGCAGGAGTAAAACATATTCGCCTCTTGACTGTTTCCTAGACATCCTAATTCCTAAGGGAGTGGAATTGTGAGTGAATTATCATGTACTTGTCAAATAATCGGGTAAATGGATTGATATTATATCCACTCGCGTGCGCTTTTTGAAGACATTTTAGGTAGCGGGCGCGCGCGGCCCGGTAAAATATCTGCACGCTAAATTTGATATACCCACCGGATATAGCCCGGCCCGCGAGCAGTTCTGCGAGAGCAGTTCGGTTGCAATATAGCCCGCCCCTTGGAAGAAAATATTTTTGGTGCTAAACTGGCTGAGATCATTGAAAGTGTCCACAACAACAATTTTAGCAGCAAAATATCAATCATGAGGCAAAAACTGGCAAATAGAAGGATTTTTGTGGAGTTGATTATCGACAAAAAACATAGAGGCGATGGAAAGTTAAGAGTCAAAACACTGAAACTGATACTCATCATTGTTCAGCAGCTTACTGAATCATGAAATTATGAGAAGTAGTTCAACTTCGAAATAGAATTGGATAAAATTGACAGCAAAACAACATAGGTAACGATAATAAAAAATATTCAGCAAAATATGTGGCCAACAGTAGACAAAAGTCGAGTCAAATAGCAGAGAAAACAGTGAACTGCAGTGATAGCAGTGATAGCAGCAATTCTGTAAAATTCTGTAAAAGCAATCATTCCGAGAAAGAGAAGTAAAAAGATAGGTACAAAATCAAAAACGAGAGAATGAAATACAATATCATGAAATAAAGTAAGGAATTTGCATTTGTGTTGATCATTAATTGCATCGCCATGTTGTCATGGTTACACATTCTTCGGAAATAGCAAGAGGTGAGTGAGAGCAATACGTCATCATCATTAGTAACAATGGTGCATTGTTTTTTCTCACACAGCGGATGATGTAAAATAAATGCCGCCTAATTACCGCGACACTCTGATACATTGTGCAACTTCTCATGAGAAAAATTTTGAGGGACACTTTATTCTTTTGACTTACCATATTCAACCATGGTAATTACGTCATTCTCATTTGTCTATTATAAACAGTGCTGCAGAGTTTCACCAAATGTAAATACGCTCATTTTAACCCATTTTCTTTCATCGTTTTGTATCTCTTTTCAAGTTCTGCTGTAACTGATGCGTTTCACAAAGTGACATGCTACCATTTTCCCCTTTGTTTGTTTTTCCAATTATTGTTTGTTTTTCCAAGATTGCTAGTGTTTTAAGTTTAATTAACAGCATCTAACCACATTTTTAGCCAATGATCCTTCGATTGCAAGACCTTTGAGATTGATCCAATATGCTTTGATTCGATTCGCCTTTAAAATTTTCGCCCTCGGGCCCCGGGCCTCGGGCTCACATCTATTAGATATGCTTTACCAACCCCTTCGATCAAATAAACTTACGGTGCTTAATCGTGTTTGTATTGCATTTGTGAAAAATTAAATTTTTGTTAATTAGAGAAAAAACTCAATATTATTGTTGCAAAACCTTCCTGTGTGTTCAAATCTTCGAGGATTTACTTGAACATTCAACTTTTTTCATCTTAGATATGCCATTCTCCAAAAGCTCACGCGAGTGATATACCATATACCCTCGCCTCATGGGTTGACATTTCGTATAGCACTGTCTTCGAGCCCTGCGTGCGATATATATCCCACCGGGCTAGCGCCCTCGAGGATATTTTTTATCGCACGCGCATGCGCGTGCGATATGAAATTCAGCCCTAGAGGCTGCGGGTATATGTATATTTATGTGAGTTATTACTGAAGTTTTACTTTAAAATTGCATTTGTTGAAAACAGAAGAAAAAAGCAGCTTAGTAGGAATCTCTATATTCAGACAGCCTAGAAATATACGAAAATATAGAATTGTAAAATGTAACCCCTCCAAGCTTTCGCCTTTCAACAAGTTCAATTTTCGAGAATTGTGATGTTTTTGTGGATGTTGCAAGAGTATGTACTTTATTATTATGGACGTATGGAGTAGGTAATGGGTGACATCAGTAGAAACTTCTAAACTTAGAAACCGTACCCTACGGCCTACCTGAGCCTACAAAATTTCATTTTAATTTTCATTCTGTACACATGATGAGGAATTTGTAGCGCTGTCTTGGGATATTATTGCATCGGTAGATCATACAATGTGTTCACTGTATGTAACGCTTAGTAGTGGAATGTATGGCTTCATTTACGATTTACACTCGGTGAAACCTTTAATTGCACATACATTACCTATCTACTACTCTACTAAACATTCCTGTCATTCAAGAGCTTTTTGCATCCTGTTCTACGTATTCGTTGTATTCTTGAAATATTTTTGCTTTCTTAGACTCATGTTACTAGCGTACCACTGTAGCAGTACAATATTCTAATATTTCAGAAGTGCCTATTTGGGTTTGTATCTTGTATTTGAAGATGATAAGTGCTGACATATTTCGTGTTTTCGTTCCATTTTTTCATTTTCTGTCGTATTTGTGCTTTGCAGCTCTCGCCTTGCTGATATTTTTGACATTCATACGAATTTTTTTACTGAATCATCTCATAACCCAGCACACAATGGCTGAAGCTATTGCCATAGAAACGTGGGAAGAATTCGAGAAGAACGTTCTCTACTACACAGGTGGAAAACTGGTGGTAGTGGACTACGTTAGCATTTCCTGTGGTGACTGCATCGCCCTAACTCCCTTCTTCGTGCAGCAAGTCAGGAAATTCCCTAACGTGCTCTTCTACGAAGTTGACATAGACGATTGTCCGACAATCAAGAATTGGGAGAAAGTCAAGAAGTTGCCGCTGATTAAGTTCTACCGGTATGGGAAGTGTGTGGAAACGATAACGGAGGGGAATACGGGCAAGATTACTGCTGCTCTGAACAAACATAGTCAGTAGTAGGACTAGGTATTATTGCTGGAAGTGGAAGATTTGGTTAAAAATATGTATCGGAATTAGGTTACGATCAAATATGAAGAAACTTGGATTAAGATTTTTTAGAGTTTTATATTGTTGAATTTAATGAAGCAGTTAATTACATAAATTTGTAATCAATAACCTTAAATGAAACAAGGAATTGTTTTGCATTAAAAATAAAATCACTGATCATGTGTACATCCATCTATATTATATGCAAACTCTCAGTTTTGCGAATGAATTTCTGTTACCTACTATTCCACCAAAATTGCTTTTCCAAGGTTTTGAAAACTCAAAAAAAGTACATGAATTTTTAAAAATCAGCACAGATTTTTTTCGGAAAGAAACCCAAACCCCTAGCCCTATAGAATTTAATTTGATTTTGAGAATTCTTTGATCAGGAAAGGATTTGAAACTGGTTTTTTGAACCCCGTTTCGTTTTTCTTTTTTGACATAACTTTTTCCGTACTGATCACTTTTTTGAAACACCGTTACATTCCTTTTGAAAAAACCAAAAAATTTTTTGTTTTCGGGAAAACTGACTTTCTTTCTTTTACCAGGAAACCAAAAAGTTTTAATGAATTGGGGGAAGGGGGCAAAATACCTCCCACCAAAAAAAAATTTCCCCTGTTTTTCCAAAAAAATTTTTCCCTTTCAAAAAAAGAAATTTAATTTAAAATTTTTGTTCGGGGTAAAATAAAAAATTATAATTCTTTAAAAAGAAAAAAGCAAAAAATTTTCGACTTTTAAAAAAGGAAAAAAAATGGAAAAAAATTTTACAAAAATAGGGCTAATTTAAAAAATATTTTAAAAAAAGAATTTTTCACTGAAATCAAAATCTTATTTAAACTTAAATACTTTAAAGGGAAAAAAGGAGCTACCAAAGTTTCATCTGTTTTAAAAAGGACCCCTTTTTTCCAAAAAATTCCGAAAAAAATTTTCCAATCTGGGTTTTGGGGGAAACAAAAAAAAATTTAAAACTAAATTAAGGGTAAGTTCAGGTTTTGGGTTTAATTTTCCCTTCTTTACCTTGGGGGGGATAAAACAAAAGCTTTTTAAAAAACAGCCCCAGAATTTAAAAATCTTGAATTTTAACCATGGAGGAAACCCAAAAACTTGTCCCCCTTTTTCCCCTTTTCCCGAAAAAAAATTTGTTTTTTCCCAGAAAATTTAACAAAAAATCTCTTTTTTATTTAAAGCCATCTGGTTTAATCCCCAATTGAAAAAAAAGTACAATTGAATGTTACACAGACCCGTAAATTAGAGTTCCCCGGTTTTATGAGGCCCCGGGAATTTCAACCCCGTCATTAGCAAGGGTTTTGTTCCCAAATTTTACAACAATTTTAAAAATTTCCCCCCACTTTTTTAAGTTTTCCTTTCTTACTTCCCCTTTTTCCAGAGGGAAGTTAAACAAAAACATCTTAGTTGTGCTGTTTTGGGAAAATTTTAGGAAAGCCCAATGGGGGGGTAGGTTAAAAACCCTTTCAAGGTTATATCCCCTCAAGCAGAGGAAACGGTGGTTTTTGATAATATGGCAAATAATAATATTAGAGAAAATTTCAAAAAGGTATTGTTCCCTTTTTTCTCAAGGGGTAATAGCCCCAAATTTTAGCTCAAAAAGTTATTTTTCGTTCACGGAAAATACAGTTTGCTTTTTTTTTAAAAAAACAAATTTCTCCTCCATTCTTTTTTATTTCAGGCAATTGGGAAAAAAAGTTGTTTATTTCCAAAGAACAGGAAACCCCTTTTGGTTTGTTTCTGTTTCGATATGTTTTTGAATTCTGCGGGAAACCCTGCCCTTTAAAGGTTTTTTGAAACAAAAGTGTTTTTGGCTCAAAAGGGCTTTACTTTTTTTCAAAATTCCGGGGGTTTTGGTGTTCCCGATTAATTTGCTTAGACTTTTGCCTACTTTTAATAATTTTGATGGTTTAACAATTTAGTTTTTCTTGTTTCATTTTTTTTTTCCCTTGTTTCCTAGAGGGGATTTTCTGTCGACCAATTTTATAGGATTTTTTGTTTTCTTAAAGATTCCCTTTGCTTTTCTTTTTATATGATTTGTCATTTCCCCAAAACCTTGACTGGGGTGGTTGGGTGCATTAGATTCGAATTTTTGCTTTACCAGGGTTTATACTGCAGGGTTTGGGGTATCCACAAAAAGCCCTTTTTCCTTTTTTTTCTATTGAAAGTTTTTTTTCATTGTTTATTTTAATAGGTTTCATCCCTTTTTGGGATTCTATCAGAATGGTTTTGGGGTTTTTGGGAATCCCGGTAAATGTTGTATCAATCATGCGATTTCAAAATCTTACACTCTTAATTTAGAATAGAAATAGAGGAGTACCAATCGTCATCAAATTAAAAGATTAAAAGTTCATGTAAATAGCCAAAATGCTTCAACTCGGAAAAAATCGAAAAAGTCTAGCATACAACGTTCGGCAAATTATCATGATTTTTATTCATGCACAGCATAGTTATCAAACAGAAGTATTATAATTTCAACGTACGATTACTAAGCGAAGGGGCTAAATCCTCTCCTAAGCGTGTAGCTATCATACTGATAGCTTTCAGAGCAACCAGTGAGATCTGAAATTGTTGATTTAAACAACAGCAACTAAAGTACTTAAGTGGCACTGATGGGGGGAGTTTCACTGTCCCAATTGTCCCAATTGTCCCTGTCCCAATTTACTTTTTTTTGAGTTTGGGACTGGTTTTTGGGACAATTGGGACAACTGGGACATTTGGGACAATTGGGACAAACAAAAAGTTGGACAAATCAGTCATCTATCATTTTTACATTGATCAATGTTTTTCTATCATACCACTATGCTAATAAGTGCAAGTTTTGGTTGTGTGCTGCTATGTAACAAGCTGTAAGACAAAAACACTACAATCCCACTCAAAAACACAATCATTTGAGCCCCAGTTGTCTCGGTCACTTTTGTCCCAATTGTCCCAAATGTCCCATTTGTCCCATTTGTCCCAAATGTCCCAGTCCGTATTCACTTTTTTGAGTCCCATTTGTTCCATTTTCTCTGTCCCATTTGTCCCATTTGTCCCAAATGTCCCAATTGTCCCAGTCCAAATTACTTTTTGATTTTTTCCTTTTTCTCTGCCCCTTTTGTCCCAGTTCGTCCCATTTGTCCCAAATAAATTTATTTGTCCCAATTGTCCCAGTCCTAATCCACTTTTTCTTGAGTTTGGGACAATTGGGACAGTGACACCCCCCCCCACTGATTAATGTACGGCCTACCGGGGCTTCCTAATGAGAAAAACACCCCTCGTTTACAAAAGCTTATCGGATTGAGATTATATTTTGTGACAAAATATAAGGTTTATTTCACAAAATCATAAACCAGGATAAAATTGACGGTATAATGCAATCTAAGTACATGATTTCCGATAAGCCTTCGTAAATCTACGTGCTGTATTAACTTGTACATGATACGTTGTTTAACAAAACCACATAACGGATACAAACATCGATCAAGGGGAAAACAAAATAACAACGAAACAGTCTTCAAGAACATACATTAGCTCGCCAGCACACGCGGCATATTGTGAAATTTTAAACATCTCTTTCTCTCATCTGTATAAAAATTGAAAGCTCACTTTATATACAAAAGAGTTTATATAAACTGCTACAACGTGTAGATTTAAATAGCACTTTGGCGGTAGTGAAGTCAAACTATCCAAGTTTTATATAATAATGATAACAACAGTTCTACACGTGACAAAGTGAAGTTCTCGGAGAGCTTACTTCAAATGTAGCACGATATTGAGAGATTGGAGATAATTCTCAGACGTTTGTATACTGTTTTCAGGTTTTATGAGGAACAAAGTGGAGATGATATAATATCATGAGATACGAAATTCTTTAAATGTGCACCTGTCAGGTATATCTAAATATCCCGGTTGGAATAACCTGCAATCCTGGCAATCCTAGCTGGGCAACATTATTTGTTAAAGCAACCATGAAATTTCAGAATTTAACGACTTAAAATTAGGCGTGCAGCTACAATTTTACTGTTACATCAGTCAGTTTTCAAAAATGGAGAGTCAAACGTGCAATCATAGTTTGCTACTCACTGTATCAGGGGAGGGGGTAAGGCAAACTTTGGCAAACTATGGCAAACTTTGGCAAACACTTTTTTTGGCAAACTCGAAAAAAAGTGGAAGCATTTGCCAAAGTTTGCCAAAGTTTGCCAAAAATAAAACACCTTTCTAGCCACTTTGGCAACACTTTAGGTACCCATAGTATTATTTTTAAAGATGCTGAATCGATTCCCAAGGTCTGTTTCACATTTTGACGTTATCCAGAAGCTGTAACAGAGACTACATCGACATTGAATAGAGTAGAAGGCTACAGTAACAAATACGATATTTCATTACCTCTTACTTTAAATTTAAAGCATTCAAGTACTAAGTAGTCGATCAAACTGTCGATCAAACTGTTGTATGGAGCCCAAAAACCGAAGCATCCACGCTACATAAGTCTGATACTGCAGCATAAAATCAATAGTAAGGCCCCACCGTGACCATTGGCCAGTTTCCATGGATTCCTGCAACATAACCCGACATGTTGAGAATGCTAATTGCCTAGTGAAGGTTGAGTGGAACCAAGTGGAGGCATAGTGGAGCCTAGTGGAGGCTCTGAGGAGCCTAGTGAAGGCCGAGTGGATCCCAGTGGGGGCTTTGTAGAGCCTAGTAGAAGCTGTGTGGAGCTTAGTGAAGACTGAGCGGAGCCTAGTGGAGAGTGATTGGAGCCTAGTGGAGGCTTTGTAGAGCCTAGTAGAAGCTGTGTGGAACCTAGTGGTCCACTAGGCTCAACTCAGCCTCCACTCATCCTCCACTAGACTCCACTTAGCCTTCACTAGTAGTGGAGGCTGCTCGGAGCCCAGTAGAGGTTGAGTGGAGGCTGTGTAGAGCCTAATGGAGGCTGTCTGGAGCCTAGTGGAGGCTTTGCAGAGCCATTAGGCTCCATTCAGCCTCCAACCACTCTACACTAGGCTCCACTTAGCCTACACTAGTAGTGGAGGCTGTGAAGAGGTTGAGTTTTGGTTGAGTGGAGCCTAGTAGAGGCTGATTGGAGCCTGAGTGGAGCCTGTGTGGAGCCTAGTGGAGTAGTGGAGGCTGATTAGAGCCTAGTGGAGGCTGACTGGAGTCTGGTGGAGGCTGTGTGGAGCCTAGTGGAGGCTTACTGGAGCCTAGTGGAGGTTATGTAAAGCCTAATGGAGGCTGTGTGAAGACTATTGGAAGCTTTGTAGAGACTAGTGGTCCACTAGGCTCCACTCAGCCTCCACTAGGCTCCATTCAGCCTCTACTAGGTTCCACACAGCCTCCACTAGGCGCCAATCACTCTCCACTAGGCTCCACTCAGCCTTCACTTTATAGTAGTGGAGGCTGTGTGGAGCCTAGTGGAGGCTGAGTGGAGCTTAGTAGAGGCTGAGTGGAGCCTAGTGGAGGCTGAGTGGAGCCTAGTAGAGGCTGAGTGGAGCCTAGTGGAAGCTGAGTGGAGCCTAGTGGAGGCTAGTGGGGCCTAGTGGAGGTTGTGTGGAACCTAGTGGAGGTTGTGTGGAACCTAGTGAAAGCTGAGTGGAGCCTAGTGGAGGCTGAGTGGAGCCTTGTAGAGGCTGAGTGGAGCCTAGTGGAAGCTGAGTGGAGCCTAGTGGAGGCTGAGTTGAGCCTAGTAGAGGCTGAGTGGAGCCTAGTGGAGATTGTGTGGAGCCTCTTGGAGGCTGAGTGGAGTCTAGTGGAGGCTGTGTGGAGCCTAGTGGAGGCTGTCTGGAGCCTAGTGGAGGCTGAGTGGAGCCTAGTGGAGGCTGTGTGAAGCCTAGTGGAGGCAGAGTGGAGCCTAGTTAAGGCGGAGTGGAGCCTAGTGGAGGCTGTGTGGAGGCGGAGTGGAGCGTATTGGAGGCGGAGTGGAGCGTATTGGAGGCTGAGTGGTGCCCAGTGGAGGATAGTTGGAGCCATCTGAAAGTTTGAATCTATAAATTGTTTTTCAAATTACTAAATTAGTGCACATTTTACCAGTTTCAGCTAATTGATTAAGGCTCCAGTGAGCCTCCGAATAGCCTCCACTAGGCTCCATTTTAATGCTTTAGCCTCCGCGAAAATGTTATATTTCAGTTTCCGTGTAGGCTAATGGAGGCTTATTCTTCAGTGGAGCTACATCAAAATTTAAGCCTCCATAGAGGTTGAGTGGAGGCTAATGGAAGCTAGTGAACGCTAATTAGCCTCAACAGTGGAGGCTTTTTTCGAAAATTAGACTATTGCAACCATAAGCCTCAATGAAGGCAAATTTTTGAAATTACCCTACACTCAGCCTCCGGCCCCATGGACACTAATGCAGGCTAATTTTGGTCATGTTCCTGTGGTACCATTTTGCAGTATCATGTTGTGGTATCATGTTATCTGAAAGTTATAGTAGAAAGTAGATACATGGATCCATGCCTAGGCCCTGGGAATTATAAACATCTCTTTTCTCGAACGAAAGGGTTCTCGAAATTTCTAACCCTGGTCCTTCAGCCTTAGGATACCTTTTTGTAAACAGTATGGTGCTTGGAGAGGGAAGGTCCAGGCGTAAAGCCTCGAAGGGGAAGGTCTAAATGAAAATTAAGCATTGGATATCGATTCAGCTCCTTTGAAAACCATTATGCACACGTTCTGTATGCACTGTGGACAAGAAATCAGAAATTACAAAATTTTTGGGGTATTTTTGGCAAACTTTGGCAAACTATGGCAAACTTTGGCAAACTATGGCAAACTTTGGCAAACACTTTTTTTGGCAAACTCCAAAAAAAGTGGAAGCGTTTGCCAAAGTTTGCCAAAGTTTGCCTTACCCCCCCCCCCCTGTATCACCATCAGTATGCAATGCATAAAATTCCCATTTTATTCTTAGCACTAGTCAGGATTAGAAACACTGAATAACGTACATACTACGTTGGTATCATTCATATTATGATATTACACCTTCTAGCTTTAATAATTACTGCAGAAGGGATATGCGTAGTCTATCTACTTCCCTCATAATATCCAGCATATATCCAGAATTCCATGGACCATGCTAGCGCAACCAGAGCAACCCAACTTGTAACTTTTTTCAGAGGATTGTAAGCGGAGCTTACAATCCCTGGAGGCTCTAGCAATCCTGGTTGCAATCCTGGTTGCAGCTGATTAGATTATTGTGAGGGTGAGCTGTAGTAAAACACTGCTGCTGAGAGCAGCAACTTGCAAGCTCTCTAAAGCGGTGGTTGCACTTCCAGTCGGCATGATCTGATCGAGTTTTTACTTTTAAGGAGTGGACTTAATTTTAACAAAAACAAAAATCCAATTAGAAATAAAAACCAGGAGTATATCTAATATTCGTATTCAAGATACAGCGACACATAGACAATATTAAATCATGATCAATATTCAGCCTGAAATTTGTTTTTTTTCGAACTCCTGTGTATGAGTAAAGGTGACGTTTTGACTCAGCTTATCAAACAAAAAAAATCTGTGCTTCCATTTTTTAGGATAGTAATATATCAAACGACAGCCTTTTAGCTGATTATATTTGTTAGTTATTAAGTTATAAGCCTGACACACAATTGATCTTTGAAACATGAACATTTACTTTTACAATTCATCAATTGGTTGAGCAAAAAGACTAGTGAGCAGTGAGTAAGTGATTCAAATTTTGTCTGTCAGGTGGAAATAATTATGAATTACATAATGTAGCCTACTCAAGGGGCTTCTGAATCAAAAAATTAGAGATTTTTGAATGAAACACGCTGTTTAAATCTCGGATATTTTCTTGCTCAAATGAAGGAAAACCCTGCAAAATTATACATTTTTAGCAAAAATTTTCCGGGGGGGCTTCGCCCCCTAGACCCCCATGGGGGCTCTGCCCCTGGACCCCATGGGGCTGCTCAGACCCCTGCTACGCTTCGCTCGGCGCCGCTTAGCGGCACCCTAAGCTTGCAACCAAAAGCTACCGTGCTCGTTTCGCTCGCACAGGATTGGCAACCAGCCTAACCTTTATTCCAACCGGGCTAAATATTAAGCATACTTTGAAAAAAGTAACAATTTTCCACAAATCTTACAAAGTTACATTTTACATTTTACAACTTATGATTCACTATGCACATGATGTACGTAGCATTCCTCCAGACTTCAAAGCGCCATCGTTACTACAGTAAGCAATATTGATTTGGTGGATGTCGCAGTAATTATTCACTGTGTGATTTTTATAAATAATTGGTATTCAGTGATTTTAAACTAATAATCATTGATTATGATTGCCAACACAAGCTAACTGGAATGAATAACGCTTTGCCATACGAGAAGTCATCAACTTCAAGGAGGAAAATCTCAGTTGAATTTCAGTAAATGCGTTAAAAATTTTAATAATCACAATTAAGTTAATTGCCGTTCATTGTTCTAAATCTAAACCAGTAATCCTGGAAATAATGTGATCTATCGTCTATCGATATGATCTATCGAATTTATTTTAAGAGAAACATCTTACTAGATGCTTAAAATATGATCTCATGCTTTCATGAGCTGAGACGTGACGTGTTCATAGACATTGGTTTAAACGTTTGAATTAATTCATCGTCTTTGTACTTGAGTACAGTATTTGTACTATGTTAAATTACAAATCACCACCTCCATGACTTAAACTGCAGTTTGGAATGTAGCTTTGAATGAACCAATTTCAACGGGCTAGGTTAAATTTCATGATCATAAACATAATATTTTTGCCTATTGGGTCCTAAATTTAAAACCACTTAAGCACTTCAGCACTTGTAATTCATAGCTGATCCTCAGTTCAATTTAACGAACAGAAGAGGGCCATATAATCTAAATTTATTTCAAATTTTCGATGCACGTTGAGAACTTATATTATTAATTTAGTTCCTTTCGACTATAAAGGCATATTGTATTACAATAATGGCTTTATAGATGCTTTAAATTGTATGTAAAGAATGACTTGCATAAATTATAATTCAGAAAACATCAGGGCACACTGCAAAGAATCAGTTGCCATAGCAACATGAGTGATTTAGCTAGGACAGTGCCCATCTTTGATACTACAGAGCTACAGTTATATATAGCAAATTAAATGGAGCATTAGGCAAGGCTGTTACACTTGTTATATTGCACATGATCAGTGTTTACATGTTTTGTTGGGAATCAGAGCCAACACCTGAGACATTTGGCATGACCTACATGACATTATCGACAAAACAACCTTGAGTTTACATAACAATAAGACAAAGAAACATTACAAATCAGTATTAACAGCAAACAGTTATCGCGATATCATGTTAACTTATGAGTTATGAAAAGAAATTTTGAATTTTGAATTTCATTCACTTTGAAGTTGGTGCCTGAAATCCACTTGATAAGACCATTGCACATGGAGTCCCACTGGAAAGATCCATCAAAGACATCATCAGTAGCTTCTGATAGGACTGTGAGAAGTTCTGAGCTTGCCTCTTGTCTGACATACAAATCTGAGGACCAGACCTGCTTCTCAAGATCCTCTAATTTATCAATTATGCTCATCTCATATTAGCTTCTTGACATTCCCTATACATCAGAGTTGTTATGATTAACTACACTATAATTTATTTGTAAAAATAAAAGATCAGATCCAGCAAAATATTCAAAGATATAAAACTTGGAAATATTACGTTTGTATACTAACATATACTATTCACCATATTGTGGTGGGGTTATACCTACCAGATAGTAAAATATGTTATTTTGAGTTTTGTTGTATAGCTTTTGTTGTTTTGCTTTTTTGGTATTCTCATACTTTTTCCATGTTAAATCACTGTTGTGCAGTCTTATTGTCCACTTCACCATTTTGATTCATGCTTTCACCGCATTACTTGTCATTTTTATCGTGTTAATCCACATTTGGCCGAATTTGTAACTTTCTATAATATAGCTTTATACTTTATAGTTTACAATCTAAGCTATGCAGTGAGATACCACATTTACAATGAGAAATCCAAGTTAATTTATTTCATTAAATATCTTTTCATTAAATATCTTTTCATAATTATTATTATTATATTATCTTTTCATAATCCCTGCTTAGATGAAAAAAAACAAAAACTGTACCTGATTCAGAACAATTGTGTTCAGTTGAAAATTCATGAAATCATACAAGATAATAATTAATGTAATAATGGGTCAATTAATTAATATATTATAATGTGTATTAGAACAACATTCACATAAAAACAATAAGTTACAACATAATAATTAAAAAAGTGGTTATCCTGCTGTGTAATCCATGATTTCTGTTTTCTCTGTTGAATTTAACAAGTAATACCTATTGGGTGTTAAATATGCATGCAAATTTTTGAATGAAAGGATTGAAAATAAAAAGAAATTTGTACAAAAAACCATGGAATACATCTCATAGATTCATAGAAAATAGACAATCCTTAAAAGTAAAACCTACATAAGTAATTAAGTGAAAATAAAGAGCAATATAAGTTTAGTTGTTGAAAACAATTTAAGAGTTATTTAACTATCCTTCAAATCAATTATAGAATATTATGTATCATCATATATTTTATATTTGGGATTTGGCTTATGACGCTTAGATCTTCGAGACTCATTAGATGTGGCAGAAGTGACATTTTCATGTTCAGTATTGACTTCAGGATCTACACAAAGGTTCTCCTTATCATCTATGGGAGAGGGAGGTGTTATTGCATCATTTAAATATGCATTATTGTAAGAGCTTGAATCTGAGCAATTCTTGCGCTTCAAAGAAACTCCTACAGCTGATAACTGATTTTCAAGTAAATCAAATTCAGGTGAGCTTGGAGGTGTAGAAAAGTTACATGATTCATCCATACTTGAAGGTACATCACTCTTTTCACTTAATTCAATTGTTACTTTTTGTGTATATTGAGAGGCATTGGCATTAAAGATATTCTTTTTAGGACCAAGAGCCTTCTTTTTTCTTTTCTTTTTCATTGATTCACCATGCCACTCAGGATCTTCACTTGAATGATAAGTATAAGCCAGGGAATCTGAATCAATGCTATCTGAATGATTTCCTATCTTTTTCCCCTTCAATACTACTTCATGAGCTACAATCATATCTTCATTCTTTGACTTATCATTAATAGCATTTGGCTGAGAAGTGATATCAGTAAAATTTGAAATCTCTTTAATTGGGGAGCAGAAAATATTTGATTGTGACAAGTCAAGGAAGCATCATCATCACTTGCAGGAAGATTTCCTTCATTACACAATTTTTGAGAGTGTAACATCTGATCACTGATGGGGAATTCCATCTGTCTTACCAAACAAAATTCAATTAATGGCAAATAAGATGCAATTAACTTTTCTTCAATTTTCTCTTCTTAATGCCATGTGACAAAGGACCCTAGCACGTTCTAAATCTTGACGAAGTGAAACAAGCTTCAGGAAAGGATCAATTTCATTCTTTACATTAGCATCTGTAGAGAAATCAAAAGACTTATCAACTAAATCACCAAGTGGAGGCAAAGCAATTAAGGGGTTATTGCCATTCAGTTTCCTCTTTTCTTTCCAGTAGTCATAAGTAAATTTGATGACACTTTCACTAATTTTAAGGGCTGAAGCAATTTCTGGTATATCAATGAAGTTAAAAAATTCTTTTTGAATACTTCTTGTTATTTTTGCTTGATTGTTATGCAAGGGGTGAATATCCTTATTTCTATACAATGGTAAAATGATGGTTTGACTATTGAGAGGCTCTTCTTCTTTTAGTGGAGTATGCTTTTAGGCAGTATGCAAAGTTTCTTACAACATCCAGCTCTCCTTCACCATTACCAAATGAAGTCATCATATGGCACTGATTAATATATGCACATGTTGGGTGAAATGAAACAAAGCAAGTCTTCTCAGAACATTGAATACAAGTTCCTACTCTCTCCTGGCAAAAACAGCAAGTCAATGACCAGCGAGATGCTGGGATTTGTTTAATTCTTGTAATGGGGGCCATTTTTTCAACATTTCCAAAGCCTACCTCAGGAATCCATAGTGCACAAAATACATGAACCCACTCTTTGTGAGAGGTGGCTTTGAAAGCACCATCCCCTTGCATACATAGTAAGCAAACAGGAGTTAAGCAGCTGGCCTTACAAGGTGAACAAAGCCAGTCACCCTGAGGAATGGCAGATATACCATAACAACTTTGATGAACACATATATTACACATATCACAAAATATCATTTCATTGTCGGGTTCACTATAGATATCTTTACAAACTTCACAAAACACAGAATCATCAAACTGTATACTATGAGTCAAATCTTTTGATACTTTTTCACCATGTTGATATGGCATAAGCAATCAAAGTATGTGAAAATAGTTTCAAATTCGACTTCTGATATAGAATGATTTGTGTCTTTAATGGAATTCATTGAATTAAAAAAGGTATAATCATCTTCATCCATGTCATAAATGGGGTCAGGGATTGATCCATCAATTACCTCATCCAGTATGCATTTGCTTGGTTTCCATGTTTGATATTGTTCAGGCAAGTCCCAATTTTTATATTCATTACATGGTATCTCAATCACATTAAATTGAGACTGAGGAAGACTTTCTATATTAACAGGTACTTGAACTCCTTTGTCATATTCCTCTTTCCAAGCATCAGTTATCTTAATGAAATCATCAGACAAGACTTGATAATCTGGCACTTTCATGGCACTAATTAAGTCAGTCCGATACATTTCAACTGGTTTTGTGTCTTGATTCCAAGTATTATTAAATATATTCTTTCCTTCACCATTGATAAAATGAAATGCTTCATTTTGACTTTTTGTGATTCCTGAATTGAATACAACTTCATGCTCATTTGACATGAATCTAGGATATAACAGGGTTATTTCATTGGAAAGGATTGTCTATGACAATCTAGTGCAAAAAGTACAAATGATATATGTTTATAGGTCATAATTTTGGGCAATTTTAACTACAGTAAGGTAACCAATTGATAGTTTCTTAATCCATTCTATATAATTGTGTATGATGATAAGAGAATCAATGGTTTTGCTATTGAATTCAAAGCCACTCGGACCAAATCTATCCTGGAAAGCTTCACCTAGGCTGGTTTGATGTCATACCAGTAGTTCCAACAGTAAATTGTGTACTACACATGAAAACTTATGGTCACCAAAGTAGTAATTGGGAGATAATTGCAAGCTTGTGGCACAAATATAGGTATCTTGATAAATAATTTATAAATCCTTAAAAGCACAAAGAGCTACCTTATTGGCCTTTATTTAGCCGGCCTTTTTTTAACCGGCCCTTTTTTTAACCAGCCCTATGGACAAAAATCAAATCTTTTTTGAACCATTTTAGCTGGCCCCTTGGACAAAAATGTTTTCTGGTGGTTTCCAGATCAAAGATTTTATGCTCTAAAATGGCCATTTTTATTTAATAAATTGCACGGAAAGACCCAAATCCCGATCTGATATCACAATTTAGGACATTATTTTGTTCTATAACAATGTTCAAGAGAATTTAGCACTGTATAAGGCAGATCATAAAAGTTTCATTTGACCTAAATTTACTGGCCTTTAACCGGCCTTTTTTTAATCGGCCCTTTGGACAAAAATTTCAAAATTATTTTTGTCCTTAAGACCCCAACTAGTCGGTACATACCGCGGTACGTACCACGGTATGTACCGATTAGTTAGAACATGTTCCGCGGTACATACCCCGGAACAAATCCTAACTAGTCGGTACATACCGCGGTACGTACCGCCTCTGCTGTGTACATTTATTCCCAAATTTCTTGCGATAAAGAGGTGAAGCTTGCAACAAACGAAGGTCAATGATCAAGGTAATTGAAGCAAATCACTAGGTATTTTACAACATCAAGAGTCAAAGCCTCCAGAGTCAAACTCCGATCTTCCAGAATCAAGGCAAACAGAGTCAAGGCAACAAGAGTCAAGGCAACAAGAGTCAAGGCAACCAGTATAATGCAACCTGAGTCAAGGCAATCAGAGAGTCAGAGCAAACAACGGATCGCATAGCAGCATCAAGGAAATGGTGTCTGCCCCGGTTGGAATAACCTGCAATCCTGGCAATCCTAGCTGGGCAACATTATTTGTTAAAGCAACCATGAAATTTCAGAATTTAACGACTTAAAATTAGGCGTGCAGCTACAATTTTACTGTTACATCAGTCAGTTTTCAAAAATGGAGAGTCAAACGTGCAATCATAGTTTGCTACTCACTGTATCACCATCAGTATGCAATGCATAAAATTCCCATTTTATTCTTAGCACTAGTCAGGATTAGAAACACTGAATAACGTACATACTACGTTGGTATCATTCATATTATGATATTACACCTTCTAGCTTTAATAATTACTGCAGAAGGGATATGCGTAGTCTATCTACTTCCCTCATAATATCCAGCATATATCCAGAATTCCATGGACCATGCTAGCGCAACCAGAGCAACCCAACTTGTAACTTTTTTCAGAGGATTGTAAGCGGAGCTTACAATCCTGGAGGCTCTCTAGCAATCCTGGTTGCAATCCTGGTTGCAGCTGATTAGATTATTGTGAGGGTGAGCTGTTGTAAAACACTGCTGCTGAGAGCAGCAACTTGCAAGCTCTCTAAAGCGGTGGTTGCACTTCCAGTCGGCATGATCTGATCGAGTTTTAACTTTTAAGGAGTGGACTTAATTTTAACAAAAAAAATCCAATTAGAAATAAAAACCAGGAGTATATCTAATATTCGTATTCAAGATACAGCGACACATAGACAATATTAAATCATGATCAATATTCAGCCTGAAATTTGTTTTTTTCGAACTCCTGTGTATGAGTAAAGGTGACGTTTTTGACTGCGCTTATCAAACAAAAAAAATCTGTGCTTCCATTTTTTTTTTTAGGATAGTAATATATCAAACGACAGCCTTTTAGCTGATTATATTTGTTAGTTATTAAGTTATAAGCCTGACACACAATTGATCTTTGAAACATGAACATTTACTTTTACAATTCATCAATTGGTTGAGCAAAAGACTAGTGAGCAGTGAGTAAGTGATTCAAATTTTGTCTGTCAGGTGGAAATAATTATGAATTACATAATGTGTAGCCTACTCGGGGCTTCTGAATCAAAAAATTAGAGATTTTTGAATGAAACACGCTGTTTAAATCTCGGATATTTTCTTGCTCAAATGAAGGAAAATCCTGCAAAATTATACATTTTTAGCAAAAATTTTCCGGGGGGCTTCGCCCCCCTAGACCCCCTATACAGGGGCTCTGCCCCTGGACCCATGGGGCTGCGCCCCCAGACCCCTACTACAGCTTCGCTTCGGCGCCGTCAGCGGCACCTCGCTCGCAACCAAAAGCTACCGTGCTCGTTTCGCTCGCACAGGATTGGCAACCAGCCTAACCTTTATTCCAACCGGGGTGTCTGCAGGTGAGATGGGTGTTGGCCCCTGCTTGGTCCTGTTCACGTGACCTATAGGCCTGGCATGCATAGAGCGAACCGGACACCCAATCAACCCTACCAGACAGTTTCAATCTGTCCACCCCTGCATGCTAGGCATATGGGTCACGTGACCAGTACCCAGCGGGGGTCGGCGCCCATCCTATCAGGGGTCGACGCCCATCCTATCAGTAGACATCATTTTCCTTGATGCTGCTATGCGATCCTTTGTTTTCTCTGACTGTCTTTTCCTTGACTCACTGACTCAGGTTGCCTTATACTTGTTGCCTTGACTCTGTTTGCCTTGATTCTGGAGGATCGGAGTTTGACTCTGGTGGCTTTGACTCTTGATGTTGTGAAGTACCTAGTGGTTTGCTTCAATTGCCTTGATCATTGACCTTTGTTTGTTGCAATCTTTACCTCTTTATCGCAAGAAATTTGGGAATAAATGCGCGCGCAGAGGCGGTACGTACGCGGTATGTACCGACTAGTTAGGATATGTTCGGGTATGTACCGGAACATGTTCTAACTAATCGGTACATACCGTGGTACGCATCACGGTATGTACCGACTAGTTAGGACATGTTCATGGTACGCATCGCGGTACGTGCATCAGCGGTATGTACCGACTAGTTGGGGTCTAAGGGCCAGTTAAATAAAGGCCAATAAGGTATTTAAATTTATAACAACTCCTAACTGAAGACTTATTCAACAAAATATCTGTGCACAACATGAATCAGAAAGTGAAGATGATATTACAGAGTCAGTTTCGGGCCAAAACTGACTAAATTCTGTTATAGCTTGGCCACTATTGGATGAAATGCTTCAAATTTATACAGATGCTGTCTTATGCCATAAACTGTCTCCATGCAAATTATGGTATCAATTGGACACTTACAATTGGTTTCATGAGTGAAATGGTCAAAATTTGGTCAAAACTGACTAAATTCTGTTATAGCTTGGCCACTATTGGATGAAATGCTTCAAATTTATACAGATGCTGTCTTATGCCATAAACTGTCTCCATGCAAATTATGGTATCAATTGGACACTTACAATTGGTTTCATGAGTGAAATGGTCAAAATTTGTGCACAGCACTTTCAGTCTGGAAACTGATTCATGTTGTGAACAGTTAAAAAGGTTTAAAAATCAGTGTACTTTCTGAAGTAGTACATACTGTCATAAATTTGGAAATAAATTAAGAACAAAAAGAATACCCAATGAAACATTCAATAAGGTCGAAAAAGAGGTAGAAACTTAAAACTTTGATATACAAACATGGTTTCAATATATACAGTACCTGAAATATAACAAAACAAGAAAAATCGTTGGGTTTTCTCTTTCATTAAATCATTAGTCAATTGGACTTACAGCAAATGGAAGCATTATAAAATAAAAATTTTGAAAAGTTGAACATGGTAATCTGACATATTGAGTAGAAAAATCCAAGTTTTTGAAGGGTACTAGTAAAAAAATTATTAGTCAAACAATGCAAAATGTCAAAAATTTGCATTTAACTTAATTTTTTGTAATAAATGTCGAAAGTTCTGAAGTTGTTGTTTGTTGAATCTAAAATTTGTTGATTGCTTTTGATGCATTAAAAACAATCCAATCACATTAAGTGATTTAGTATGCCCTAGAACTAGTGCTCTATTCTGCGCGCGTGGCGCGCCGTCGTTCCTCATTCCTCCGTAAGTTTCCCTGACCAGAACCCTGGTTTCGCGCACGGAGTGCGCGGCGTGGCACTAGCCGCTAAACGCCCGTAGGCCATGCGCTCGCGCGTAGCGTAGCGTAAATACTTGAGCGCGGCCTACGGCTTAATTCTGAGGAGGAACCGCGACGGCACGCCGCGCGCGCAGAATAAGGCGCTGGTGAGGGCAAATATTATAAAATGTGAATTGCAAAAGTTACAGCATTAACTCAACAGTTACTGAAATCCAGGCGTTGTATTATTTATTGATTGATTGCTAAACACGTATATCCCTGTCTGCGTTGCGCGGCGCGCTTCCCCGTAGGGAAGCGCCGCGCGCGTACACACACCTATGGGGCCATCCATAAAGGACGTCCGCAATGAGGGGGGAGGGGGGAGTCTGGCCAATGCGGACGTTTGCGGACGTAGGGGGGAGGGGGGTGTTTGGCCAAATGCGGACGTCCGCAATTCATGGAAATTTTGGGCGATTGACGGCTATTTCACTAGAAAATCACGAAATTTTTGGGCCAAAAATGATGACTCAAAAGATTTTGAAGAAAAATGCGGACGTCCGGGGGGAGGGAGGGGTTTCTGGATTGCGGACGTTTGCGGACAAGGGGGAGGGAGGGGTCTGAAATGGCCGAAATTTTGCGGACGTCCTTTATGGATGGCCCCTATGCGGGCTTAGGAAATTGTTGTCTGACGTCGTCAGACCCATTATTTCAAATTTTTACGACGCGCATATTACGTACTCATTTTAGATATGTACGTACGTGCGCGGAATTGGTCCTTGATATTAAGTAATTTTATCGCGCGTGCCTCCAATCCTAGTCACGTGACCTGTAGCTTCTCAAACTCGAAAGATTATGGTATGACCAGCATGACAACATGTTTTGATCATGTTTGTTAACTTCTTTAGACCGAGACTTGTCTGGCGTTGTCCAACGACGTCACACAAAACCGAGACAACTTCAGATCACTTGGCAGATATTAAAGCAAAGCACCAAAGCAAAGCAAAGATGACAGTCAAGCTTAATTTTTTGCAAAGCTTGACCATAAGGTTAAACACCGATTTGTTAACCGTACTGATTTATCACTCGAATTGTTATACTTATTGATATATCTCGTGTTCTTAGTCTTACTTCATCTTACTTCATGCGACGATTTATTTGATTGGGAGCCCGACATTTCAGTATTTCACCGCACAGCATAGCACTGTATCTACTATCTCTCTGCCCTGACCCTAACCTTACCCAAAGCCTTGACTCTAACCCTGAAGTTGAGTCATATATAGACAATCAAATTAGTCGACTAGTCGTCTGTCGGATACATGAAGTAAGAGCACGTGGTATATCAATAACACTTCGAGTGTCACACTCCGGGTGACAAATCGGCGTCCAACACATTTAAATTGCAATTAACAAGTTAAACAATAAATATTTGCATTTGTTACGATCTAAGAAATCTCAATTGCACGTTTAAAATTAAATAAATTGAAAAGCATGTCACCTTCCTTTGGATATACCTTATCGGCGGATTAAATATCAAACCAGCCCTTGGCCGTAGGGACAAAATGCCCTTCATGGTAGCAAGAATACGAGAGGTTTTTTAATTGGGCCTAGCTCCGTAAGTAAATCTAGGTTAAATGAAGGATAATTCAGGTCAAAAGACATGCAATGTACGTAGGACGTAGGTACTTGCATCATCAAGTTGAAAGTGATCCTATTTACTAATCAAAATTAAGAAAATTTCGGTACCTCCCAACCTACCCACTTATCTAATGAATTCAAGAGGAAGGCGACACAGGCGGCTGCTTCCCCGTCTCTGGACATGAGAGCTTTGGATCAAGGAAAATATGAAATTCAACAGGTTTTTAACCTCCTTTTCAAAAATCTAGCCAAATGATGTACCTTATTGGCCAATTTTATTCTGTTTCAGTCGGCCTTTCAACTACAACTCTTTTAAGACGGCCTTTTAACTACAACTCTGGACAAAACTTTTTGAGCGATCGCCAGATTGAGGTATTGATGCTCTGGAATACCCGTGAATAAATTAAAATTTATAAACAGTTAGTACCACAGGTACCTACTCAGTAAATAATGCATATTGCATGTTGGGACTAACTAATACTACTACTCTTCAGGCCCGAATAGACGGGGGAGACAGTTCCAGTTTTGAGAGTTTTGTCACATACTCTGTGACTATCTGGATGTTTAAATCGGATTGATCTTTAATTTGGATGTTATATGCTGTACCTAAAACACAAAAATGACAAAACAGGAATTTCGAAAATTTTGTTCCAAACGGAGAACATGCCTAAAAGAGGCACTACAAAATTGTGAATTTCTCTTCCTCGAAAATCTAAAGCGCTGGCCTGTACAAATTTATGTTTTGTGGTTCCGATTATCCTGAAATTTTCAGTCAAATTCATAGCAAAGGGGGAGGGAAAACTAGTTCCCCAACAATAAAAAATGAAAAAAATTGGTTCCCCACATACTACTTTGCTGCTAACTTAGAAAAAAAAACAAGTTGTGGGAACTAGTTCATGGCAGACTAGTCCCCGCCGCAAAATTGTTCACCATGAACTAGTTTGCCGTGAACAGTGTTCTACTGCTGCCAACAATCGTTCGTAACCAAAAGATTTTGAGTTCCTTGCAAACTAGTTCACCAGTTCATGGCAAACTCCATGAGTTCGCCTGAGTTCGCTCAGTCGCTCGGAGTTGGGGAAACGTTCGACGATATCAGCAAACTTTAGCGGAGTTCGTGAGGGAAAACCCTGGCGAAGTAATAGAACAACGCTGGCGAACTTGCGCGAAGTTCGTGCAAGTTTGCCTGAGTTCACCTGGGTTCACGGCGAACTAAAGTTTGCGGCCTATTATGCCGGGAGAATTGCTCAGTGCCCTCCACCCTGTACGAAGAACTGAACCAAATGGAGTTGAATAGCCACAATTTTTGTAGGGTTGTTTAGAAGTTGTATTCAGTGTCGACAATCATAACAAAATTGTCATAAATTAGGTTTTAATTGTTTTCCCATAATTAATGAAATAAGTGCATCACAAAAACAAGGTTGATAATTGCTCTTAATTCATAAGCTGTGTCCGGTGAGCTTTGTTTGATGGTCTGTCCTTCCACCATGTCTCTCACATAAAGACTAGCTTATATAACATCAAATTGGAAATGAAATAGTACTGTGTGAGCATCAATTGTCAACAACAAGACATATCCAAGATACAGAGGGTAAGCAAATGCAACTTATTTCGTAGTACTAATGGGTGTCTATGTGCTAACCATGGTGAACTCAGTGTAGATTCTTGCTGTATGGCATGTTAAACAAGGAATCGAAGTTGAGGGTTGTCAGACGATGTCTGACCCTGCTGCCAAAGCAAGCAGAAGCGTTGCTCAGAAGGGTCTATCAACTATTGATAACTGAGGGGCTCTATACAGGACATTGCTATTGCGACCTATGTGATCAACGGACGTTGCCCATCTATTTCTTCTGACTGGATGGCTATCAAAGTGACGTCCAAATGAATTGTCCTCATTGAATTGCCATAAATTATTTGAATGCTCTCAAACGTTAAAAAATTTGGAAATACTAAATTGAATTTTCAAATTTGGCCAAGGGGGAAGTTAACAATAAAAGAACTGTCAAGATAAATTACAAGAAAGGGACAAAATCATTCTGAGGTATAAGTTCAAGATTCAATTCCAAAAGGAGCAGTGGAGCACAGGTTAACAGCACAGTAGAAAATTTTCGTTAGAAAACATCAATGCGGCAACACTTCGTATCAACTGCCAATGAAGATTGCAAATTTATAGTAAGTACGTGGCATGGTTTGTGAGCAACATTGCAACAAAAGTCCATGTTAGGGCAATGCGGCGAAGGCATAAACATTCGACATTGAATGCACAAATAAAACTATCTTTTTTATTTTTCGCATTTCAATCAATCAATTTCCTTGTCAGGCGTTGCCTGACCCCCTCGCGCGCGCGAAGCGCGCGCGCCACGACTCGCAGAGTCGTGACGGGGGTCAGGATTAACTTATACTAGTAATAAGCAGGAGGGGGATTCATGAATCCCCCTACTTGCGCGCTCAATTTCAAATCCAGTCAATAGCGCCGCGCGTTCATGATTATTTAATGAAACTGAAATTTTACTCCGCAGTCATTCCATCACCATGGTGATGGACTCTGTGACTGCTCAGTACAGTGCTCGCTCGGCTGCATCCGATAGCTCACTTCAGCCTCGTTATTCCAAATTAAGATTTATTATTTGAAATTTAAAATTTGAAACTTAAAACTTTTAGATTTCTCTGTTAACTATACTAATATTTGAACCATTCTTGAAAATGAAAGTCGATTCTCGTCGTCGTTTTTGCTTATTTGTGAATCTTTATAACGAATTTCTCGAAGCTTGTTCTCTGGTCGGTTGAGCTTAATTTTCTATAAATTCTGTGATGGATCTCAAGGCCAAGAATCTTAGAATCATTGAAACTCTCCATTCTATTCTTACCTCTATAGAATCAGAACTTAGACTTAGAGCATTTCTGTTACCGCCCAGCGAACACTGTGCACTCGTTGGGGTGCGCGGCGTACATGAAAATGTCATTCGCGCGTTACGTCAAGTAACGCTCAAGAAAGGCTCAATTAATTGGAGATTATGTACGTTATCATTTATATGAGCCGCGCACTATGCGCGTGCGCGGTTTACATCGATTCATATTTTGATTGATAATGATATATCGAAAAACTGATGATCTGATGAAGCTATCAACACAAATCAAATATGGAATGTCGGAACTGCTGTTTATTATGTATTTATTCGCCCCCCGCGAAGGGAACCAGGCAACGTTTCACTACGTCTGGCAAGTATGTATATTATGGACATAATATAACGCAAATGCATCGCAATTCAAATCTGCAAAATAAAAAGAAACTGGATTTAGATCTTGGAACAGGATCGTGGAACTGAATTTAGATCTTAGAACATAGCTAACTAGATCGTGGAACATAGATCGAAATATATCGTAGCTCACTAAAACAAGTAAGATCATGGAACCGGAACAGGATCGTGGAACAGGATCGTAGAACTGGATTTAGATCTTTGAACAGGATCGTGGAACATAGATCAATAAATCGTTGCTCACTAAATCGTAGCTCAGTAGATCGTAGCTCAATAGATCTTGGAACATAGATCATAAGATGGTAGCTCATTAGATCGTAGCTCACTAGATCGTGGAACATAGTGATAGATCAAGAGAGCAATAGATCGTGGAACATAGATCGTAGTTCACGTTCATTAGATCGAAGCTCACTAGATCATGACTCACTAGATTGTACCTCACTAGATCGTGGAACATAGCATAGATCGTAGCTTAGTAGATCATAGCTCAAAGTCAATAGATCGTGGAACATAGATCATTACATCGTGGGTAAAAAGATCGTACATCACTAGATCGTGGAACATAGATCAAATTCTCAAAGTGGTTTGACGTGAATCAGCTTGAGGTAAGATCACTTTCTGAACTCCTGAAGAGTGGCAACCTTATGACTACTGTTACGAGACACAATCCGGAGGCTGTCTTTATACACCTAGGCCAAGGGGATGTGTGGGACAAACGAGACGCAGAAACAATAGCAGGATATGCCAAGCAGATCATGTGGAAACTCCTTGCCGACACTAATATAAAGATATGCTACTCATTACTGATACCAATGAAGGACTCTTCTCGAGTAGCCATAGAAGCAGTCAATAAGAGTATTTCTTATTTTATCTCAGAAATAAATAATTTTTTCATCAAGCAGCAATGCCCTCAGCAATTACCTGCATTTCAGCACAGGGGACCACGGCAGGAAGGTAGACCTGAATGAAAGGGGGCTGGCTAAATTCTGGCTTATAATGAGAGAGCTCTCTCAGGCGCACCTCAAAACTCCCCCATTATCAGCGCAGCGGGCACGTCGAAGGCTACACTCCACCAGGAATCAAGTCCCTAATGAGTGAAAAAGATTACAGCTCGTTTTGGCATACTGAATTGGAATATTAATGACTCCATGGACAGTACTGAGGGCCCCAAGACAGAGGATAAGGACTTCTCAGACATCCTGAAAAGTGCAAAATATTCTGCCTGCAGGAAACGAAAGGAAACATCTCACTCCCAGATTACAAATGCTTCAACAGTCTCAGAAAGGGCTCTCGTTCAGGTGGACTTTGTATTGGTATTCACAGATCTCTCGAAGCTAAGGTGAAAGAAATAAAGATCAAGTCCCCCGACATCCAGGCAATCACACTTAGACTCTTTGATGGACGTGACACCAGGAAAATAAGTATAATCAACGTATATGACTCACCAGATCACGGGTCCTACAAAGACAAGGCTAAAGAACAGCACTAAAGAGGACTTCAAAACCACGCTGGAAGGTCTGATGGACGTCATGGTAGATAGCAAAGATATGGATGAAGTATATTCAACCGGTGATTTTAATGCACGCACAAACAGCGAAAAACCACGTTCCGGGCGACACTGAAGCTGAGGAAATGGGGCCAGTGAACGACACTAAGGGAGCTCAGTCACCCCATAACCCAGAATAGGACCAGTAAGATCATGTCCTCAACAAAAAGGGCAAAGACTGCTCGATTTCCTGGCTTCAACCAATCTGACCCTTCTCAATGGCTGCACTATCGGAGACATCTTTGGGGAATACACTTGTACCAACTACAATGGCAAAAGTGTCGTTGACTTCATGGCCATCAGCAAAAATCTGAAGAACCTCATTAACTCGTTCAAAGTCCTCAATCACACATTTTTCTGACCACAAACCGTGCATATGTAAGCTTAATGTCCAAAAGCAACTTTCTTTCCTCAGAAATGTTAATGAAAGGTCTTTGAAGATGCTCCACATAGGTACAAATGGAATTCAGAAATGACCAAATGCTTCACAGCTTCTCTGAACAACAGTGCAAGCAATCGGTAGTTGGCAGGATAGCAGAGCTAACTGAAAGCCCCTTGCATCAACAAGAAGGAAGTATGATCTCAATGCCTTGGGTGGTCCACCAGGTTCATACATATGGCAGATGAAGTCCTGCCAAGAAAACGTACACACAAAACAGACCCAACCACCACAGTGTTAATAATCATACTCTGAGCAAAGTGGTAAAAAACCCTGGTTTGATTCCGACTGCATTCAGGCTAAACAGGAGCTAAGACGCCTCGCTAGAGCATATGGGGCATCACCTACTAACGAAGAAAGAGAAATTGCTATCCTGCAGAAAGGTATCAACTCTTGTGAAAGGAAAAAAGAGAGCTTCCTAGAACTTAGTGCAGAAATTGAGGCAAATGATGGCATAAACTGAACAAGTTCAAGAAACTAAAAGGAACACAGCTAAAGAAAGGAACTCGATGCTTTTGACTTTCATTGATTTTGTAGTTTTCAAAAATAACAGCAATAAAAAATCCTTCCAGTTCCAAGATAGAGCATCTTTGAACAACGACAGACCGATTTAAAAACATTAAAGAAGATCTATGCAGACTCTGACCTGATATTACGATGCAGAGCTTTAATGATCTTATTACTAGCAGCAAACCTGGCAAAGCAGTGGCTGAGGATCCTATCCCAAACGAATTCCTCAAAAGCCTTCTTGCCATAGCACGTGACAGCTTCTTTTGTTGTTCTTGTTCAACAAGCCTTCAGCTGGGGTTTATCCTTGGTCAACATCCCTAGTATTGCATGTGACATATACGACCCTAATACAGGGGCGCTTGTTGCCGTAGCAAGTAAATCTAGGCAAACTGTTCCTGTGGAATACTAAGCGGCAGAGACCCTGGCCTTCGTGACGAATCCTGCCCAGACACACCCACCAGCTCTGGTTTCAAAATGCACAGACATCCGATCGTTACTGTCTTAACTACCATCATTACCAAGTGATGTCAAAAAACATTAAAAGGACGGATTCTCTACCATGCTTCGTTGATCTCTCATGCCAAAGCTTGATTCCAGTGTGTCGTAGAGGCCCTACCACAAGCTCTGGGATGTTTGGTGCTCAAGTGGTGCCTCAGATGCTTGGAGGAGATGCCAAAGGATCCACTGCGAAAATCAAGCCTTAACGTCCGGCCAGACAAAAATCGATTTGCTCTGTGGTACTGAACAAGGACACCCCATGTCTCAGGAACTTTCAAGTGCTTCATCCACCAGCTTATTGACCTTAATCCTGCACCAGTAAGTAGCTAGAGTTGAACTTCTGAATAATACTAGGAATCTTTATTTACTGGGCTGATGACTTGGTGTAATTTAGCACCAGACCACACAACAGCTCCCAGACGTCCTTCACTGCTACTGTGCTTGACTGGGGTCTATCTGTCAACACCTCCAAAAACAGCGTAATGGTTTTCAATCACAGGAAACAACTTAAAGAAAGCTATGCCTCTTTTCATTCTTTTTGGCAATACAGAAATTGCCTTTCAGCCAATACTGCTACCTTGGTGCCTCAGCCTGAATGGATCTTTCTGACTGCCCAAGAGAAATTAAGACAAAAAAAGGCCAACAAGCTATTTTGCACCAAAAAGCTCTGACATCATGGTCTCAGAAAATCAATCCTCTTCAGGCTCTTTTGACGCCCTTATTAATCCAGTCGCATCCCACGCCTCCCAAATCTGGCTTGCCCACCACTAACCTTCAAAGAAATTCCTGAAATGCCCTTACTCCTCAAGTGAGCGACACCCGTACCACAGTATCACTCACAGTTCTTCCCAAAATCGCTGGTGAATCTCTTTGGAAAGTTACACCTCACTTTCAAAATGGGACCTCGGCGTTATCAAGCATACTACTTCAATGCAGCAGTGTAAGTATACAGGAAGACATCCCTCATCATCATCACTGGAAGCAACTGTGGGGTATACCAGCAGAGGCTCACATTGATCTCGCTAGCCTCGACAGCGAGGCCTTGGTCAGACAGTACAAAAAGAACAGCAGATCTTCTAGAACTGGATTGGTTGGCAACTTCACTCAGCTCAAAAAAGTCATCTCATCAATATCCAAGCCAAATCCGTCAAGGTCTCCCAAAAACCTGGGTCTTCGTTGAGCAGGGAACACTGAACTAGACAATAGAAAAAGTCAAATTAGGGGGGGAATTTGTGCCAGTTCAGGTCAAGCTTCTGCACAGCCAAGAACATTTAGACGGGTCGTGGGGGCTAAGAGGGAACTTCAAATAGCCCGGGCTCTTGGGAACTGCTGCAGTGCTGACGCAAGCACCTCACAAACCTGTCAGAAAGCTCCTCAAGTTCTTCCACCCCGATAGTGCTGAAGCGATGAGATGGTGATCCTGTCCAGCATCTTCTTCTAGACTCAACCTTGCCAAAGATCATGCCCTCAGCACAACCCGAAGGACATCAAACCGATAGTGGGTTTGCCATTACATGACTAGATTCTAAAATTGGTTTAAGGGTATGAAACTATATTTCAAGTTAAAGGGCTGTATCAGAGTATTTTTAGTGGGTTGAAGTTTTCAACCTCCCACCTCTTTTGCATAAAATTGCAGTGCTCTTTCCATTGGGTATTTTCATTTCAATGTAAGTTTCAGAGTGTTACCTTTTAATCAAGGCGCTTTTTTCTTTTTAATTCTAAAGCTGTTCTTTTCACTTCTTGATGTGGCTTAGTCAATTTGGATGAAAGCTTCATCTTCTATTTTGATTTTTAATTGTATTTTTTTCTTTTCGGTGGGTATTTTAATGGTGTTAGTAGATTCACTTCCTTTTAAATTATTTTATCCATTTCATTTTCAGTTTATTTAAATTATTAGTAAATTATATCAGGCCTTATTACTGCAGCTGATACATGGCCCTGTCAAATTTTTCTGTTTAATTCCCCTGCTTCTAATTTAAGCGACTAATGATGTAGCTAAAAGTAAATGATCGTAGAACTGATCGTAGCCCGTTGTGGATTCGTTAAAGCTCAATGCATCGTAGTTTAATACTTTAACAGACTGTCAATGATAATAGCTCAATGGATCCGTAAATTCAAATAAACTACAGTCAGTAGATCGTAGCTCAGTAGGTCCTAGCTTAATTATATCGTTGATCAACAGACATCGGATCAGTAGATCGGTAGCGCACTAGATTGTAGCCAGATCACAGACGTAGAACAAAGTTATTACATTGATCGTACCAGCTCAATAGGGATCGTAGCTCACTGTGACCGCGGCTCACTTCAGATCGTAGCATCATGACTACTAACGTAAGCGATAGATCATTACCCGGGGTCAATAGATCGTTGATCAGTAGATCACTAATTGGCTCACTAAATCTGAACATAGAGCCTGGAATCACTTTCTATAATACTCAAATCAAATTTTTACCCCCAGATCAAAAAGTCGACCCTGAATCAAACGTCGTACCCTGGGATCAAACGTCGCAGCCTGAAAATTTTTTCTTAAGATCAAATGTTGTACCCTGAGATCAAATGTAAGGTTACCTTGGGGTCAAACGTCGCACCTGAAACAATTTCTTACTTAAAAACAAATGTTTACCCGAGATCAAATGTCGTCCGGATCAAACGTCGACCTTTGGGAAACAATTTCTTATCTTAAAGATCAAATTTTCCCAGAGACAAAAGTCTATTGGGATCAAACGTCGCACCTGGAATTTTCTATAGGTATTAGAGATAAATGTCGTATTTGGACATATTGTACCCCTTTGGATCAAAGTGAGATTAAGCCCCTATCAATTTACGTAGCCTAAAAATTGAGGAAAAATTTTATGGAATAAGTGTGCAGATGGACTGGCGGAGTCAAAGTCAGTCAAATGCGCCCCCAGATCGTGCCCTTGGGTGTAGCCCCTTGGGTCAATCTTGTAATTCAAAAATTTGTCGTAACTATCTAAATCAAAACTAATAGATCGAGAAAAATCAGCTCCCAATCGTGGAACAAATTAAAGATTTGGGTAATATTCAAGAGTTTCTTAATGAGGGAAATAACATTACATTTATAGTCGGTCATTGACTTGCTCCTTAATCGGTTATATGAAAAGTAAAACTTGGGTAAAAAAATCAAAAAGCGTAAATTTTTCCCGATTTAAAAAAAGGGGGGAAATAGGGGAGGGGGGGAATTTTTAACCCAAATTTTGGGTTTTAGCCTTTTATATTTTCCCCGGGAAGATTTTCCAGTTTATTTTAAAAAGGCAATGAGCATTACGTAGGATTTCCTCGAAGCAAAACATAGAAACTACAAAACTAGGATTGGGGCTGTGATATACTGAACTCCAAAGCAAATTGTGCATTACTATTCCATTCGATGAAACCCCAGTTGAGTCTGCAGTTTGAAAAATTGACCCAAAACTCGAAAGTTTCCACTTTTGTGACGA
This sequence comes from Beroe forskalii, assembly GCA_011033025.1. NCBI lineage: Eukaryota > Metazoa > Ctenophora > Nuda > Beroida > Beroidae > Beroe > Beroe forskalii. The sequence continues at coordinate 26,612 of WFMF01000073.1, read as the reverse complement.
AAACACGATAATCTAACATTATACTGCGTTAACGTTCCACAACCATTCCGCCAAATATTATTTCTACATTTTGGAAATGTCCATAAACACCATTTGACGTAAAAGACATTGTCATTCTCTTTGAGTTACCATCAAATTATTCTTTAGTCTACCATACAAATACTTGCACTATAATAAATCAAGTTGAACTTGTAACGTACAAAACGCTGTAAACTGTAACGGATACTTAATGACATAATTGAATACACGGAATGTAGAAAGAATGTAACTCACAACATATATTAGGCTAATGACACAAACACAGTTAAAGTTTGAAATGCATTGGGCTCCCTAATCGATGGTGTAAATATATGTGTCACTGGGGTCAATGTATAGTCATAAAATTTGGACTTTTATACAAGCTACAAGGTATCGTGCCGTTTTATGCAATTTAAGTGTAATGTACGATTAATTGTGCAATTATAACCCCATCTAATTAGAATCTCTGATTGGCAGGCTCAGAGTCTTTGAGTCTTTGTTTATTACACCATCTCTAACGATCTATTATGCACATCATTAGCTATTATGGGCTCGTTCAGATTATATTCACCACAATGCATTATAACTGTAACCCAATGCTTTTTCCCTTGAATCGACATCGTGACTTTCCTTAATCCTGGAGTGATAACGAACTTTTTATGTCACTTGAGTTTCCCTCGTGTGTCACTTTGAGTGCCCCTTAAGGTGACACTTTGAGTGTCGCTTGTGTGTCTATAAGAGTGTCACTATGAGTGACGATCTAGGTTTTTAAGAGCAGCAATTCAGGTGACAGCCCATAAACTGGAAGTGGAAGTCACTGGAAGTCACGACCACTTTGATACTATTACTAGGTTCTACACTGATATAACTAGGTTCAACACCGATATTACTAGGTTCTACTGACTACACTGTTATTACTAGGTTCTACACCGCTATTACTGAGGTTCTACACCGATATTACGGCGATTTTACAGTTTACATCGATATTACTAGGTTCTACACCAATATTACTAGGTTCTACGCCGATATTACCAGGTTCTATACCGCTAACTATAGGTTCTACACCGCTATTAATAACAGTTTCACTACTAAAATGTACATTCGTTTATGAAACATATATATTACATAGTAACATACACATATAACGCTCAATTAGTACAATATATTGTGATGAAATCCATGGCCGCACGAGAAATAGGCGGCTTTAAGATGTCGTCATTATCATAGCACAATGTAGTAAGTTGATGACACGTTTGAACCGTCCATTGCTCATGTGCGTGGGGTTTACATCACTTTAACCCGGTTTAGAAGTGAACAACCACTTCATTACTCACAGACTATATAGTAGCGAGGGAAAGAATTGGCAATATAGTGAGGAGTGACAACAGACGTTATTCATATTTTGCTATCAAAGCCATACTTCATCTTTCATTACTATTTCACCAGAACAACCGAGTCATCTTTGGGATTATTTCAAGACATTTTGCTCCTAGTCCCCAGAACACGTATAATTGAAAGTAGGAAAGAATGGGTATTGACTAAAAGGCTACTGTCTGATTCTTTGCAACAAGGGCGCTTCAGTAAGTTGACCATTTATTTTCGTCGCGAGAAGGCTGCAGCGAGAATTATGTCATTTCAAGAACAGAGAGATTTCAGATTCCATTAGACAATATTAAATAGCTCAAGTCCCACACGAATTTTAGGCAATTGCTGGTGACACCATTTCCATACTTTCTATCGTTAAATTAAACCGTAAAATCGCCTATTTTAGCGAGCGACATACAGACAATAGTCTCGGTATTTCCCATGGTATGCCTGTGTGACGAAAGGACCTTACCATGTGCCAACTATTGAACCATTAAAGAGTATGGCTTTGAATGGTGACAAAGTTGAGGGGCACGTTACATTAAGTATTGATTATGCAATGCCTTAAAGACGTGGCCCGTGGGAAGAGGCGAATGTAAATGACAGCCAAGAATGGAAAACCAAACTATGTCTTCGACTATGTGAGCATGCGAATTCTTCAGGAAGTCAAAACTCTAAATTGATACCGTAGGTCAGTATCTGATTTCTGGAATAAAGACCAGAGCTACATGGTTCATTTCATTTCATGTTAATTGTTAATTTGTACGCTAGTCTTCACTACAAAATATGGTGAGTAGATACATGATCTTATTTTGTCCTACACCCATAACACTGAGGGTGTAAAGTATATCCTCCTTTGAGTAGATCCACCCAGAGATCAGAGTACATTATGATACTGTACCAACCGGGCACGAATCAAGTCACGGTTATATGATCTCAACAGATCATGCTTGTAAAAGAATGTTAGATCATGGTGTCGCACAAGGATTGCAGTTGATATCTAGTCTAATGGTGGATCATTCTAGGTTCAATAAAAATAATTTCTTTTCATTCTAAGAGCTAAACAAAAAGTTAAAACGTGAACCTGAACTTAATGAAGGATATATAATTCATGTAAGCCAATCTAGGATAATTTGATTATATTCACCCAACTTCCGAGTTCCCGTTTAAAAGTATGTTGACAAACCTTTAACTTGTCAAGGTGAATCTTGACAGCGGTGTGTCCATGGTCATCATGACCGTTACTGTACTCGTGTTTCTTATTGCCAATGTTCCCGTTCTTCTTGTTCTTCTTGTCAGGCTTGTTAGCTTGCTGCTTGTAACTCACCTGAAGTTTAGGTAATTATATGAGAATTTTAATTAAGCGCAATTTTGGATTTAATTTATCCAAATTGCTCTCAGTTTAAATCCTGCATTTATTCCCTTTATAATTAGAGTAGAATTGCTGTGATTCAAATCTACTGAAATTAAATCGACCATGAAAACGAAGTAAACCCAGGTCAAATCAGGAGTTTTCAATGTATCTCACCTCTTCTACAGCACATTTCTCTTTCTTCATGGGAGAAACTCGGGCTTCTTTGACGGGCTCCACAATCTTATCCATGACAGGGGCAACCTTAGCACTCGGCTTGTCTCTGCGAGGAAGAAGAGGGGTTTCTAAAAAGGGGTTTGAAGAGAGGGGTTAGAGGAGGGGGTGTGAAATACTGAGAGAGGGGTGTGGAGAGAAAGCTGAAAGAGGTCTGAACTTAGTAGAAGGGTGGTGGGGTCAGATATGTTTAGTGTTCCACTTAATTGGTTTATAGTTGGATCGCAACAAGTGATCAAGCCTAACTCATGCATAATAATCATTCTTAATAACAGTGCAATAAAGGTGTCCAACTGTTATAGCAGAGTCATGATGTTGCTTTGACAGACTCTCGACAACGAGAAAGTCACGAAATATTCCCCTAAATTACACTTCTAATTCGCAAGAAAGCAGACATTTATAATATGATTTAAACACACAATAGCTCATTCATATATGTTTGAATAATAGAATTGTAGTTGAGTAATAGAATTGTAGTTGAACAATAAAATTGTAGTATTGACCATGTCAAGGAGGTTTATCTCTTGGTGTGATTCTGTATTATCAAAGTGTGATTTTGAGTGATTTTACGCTGCATGTAATTGCGTGATTTTCTACAGAAGTGTGATTTGGTGTGCCGGGAATGTGATTTATAATCATATTGTACCTACACTCAATTCTCACACAAAAGGCAAGTGATGAATAGGGAAATAATGTTCACGAGAACGTCAAATTGCGGGAGTTCCTTTGCCGGTCAAGGGAGCTACTAAATATTCATATTGAAACAACACTCAGCGTCACATACCGGCTTACCAGGCATAATACAACATGTACGGCCATTTCATACAATCATGTATGTAAATTTTACAAACAGTACAAAGCAATCCATCACAGAAGATCAGTTCGCAGATTTATGGACTTATGTATTATTACTGTTTGTAGCTGTTAGACATCTACCTTTGACACTGGACACACTGATGCGAACAGCTGGCAGTTTACACACGAGAAGCAAAACAAACCACTGCAAATCCCGTATAAAAGTATGATTCGCAATTCACATCTAAAAAGTGAGAATACTCCACACACATACATTACACGCGATGAGGTTATAAGCAGAACTGCAAAAAATCTTTAAAAATGTTCTAGAATAAGCGATTTCTTCCTCAAAATGAAATAAACGAGCGTATGATTCCACTCACCACTGAAAATGTCACGACTCCACTCACCTTTGGAAGTCGAACATCTTGCTGAGGATGTTGTTGCTGCGTATCTTGTGGGGCGGGTTTGCGGGAACGGGAGCAGCTGCGGCGGGAGCCGGGAGGGCGGGTTTGCTATTACTACCCGCGGTGTTGGAAGTGTTGTTAGATCCCGCAGCAGCAGCAGCAGTAGTCGCTCCTCCTCCTCCATTGGAGACTTCAGTGGATAACGAGGAGTCACTCTCTTCACCATACGTCCAGAACTCTTCATTAGGATCGACACAGTGACCCAGGAACGTGCGAGAAGAGTTGAAGTTGCCCGTTCTGCCGGTTAGAGGCGAGACTTCGTCAATGGCTGAGCCAGGGATCACCTGAAAATGGCAGTGTTAGTGTATACTAAGCCAGGGATCACCTGAAAATGGCGGTGTCAAAATCACCTGAAGATGAGGTTTTAGTCTCTACTGAGCCAAAGATCGCCAGTTGAAATGGCAGTTGACAAATAGTTGAGATCTCTGTTTCTTGAGTTCTGGTTTGTTCGAGGATCAAACCATTTTCCGGAGCGAAAACCACATCTATAAGAAATTATTCCATTCCAAACATTTAACAGTTACATGTCAGTGGCAGTGAAGTTATCATAACTTCTATGAGGTAGTTGTGTAGCATGATACGACAAAATTTCACTGCCAAAGCGAAATTAGTCATTATTTACATACAGATGTATTGATTAATCCAAGTTTGAATGTTACTGAACTTGATTATTTTGAGTGAAAATTAAAATACAAATTATTTTGCAGTTACTAAAATAAATTTTTTCAATAAATCACTTTCTAAAGAACACTTCAATTGCTAAACAGTTAAAGCGCCGTTTTACTATTTTAGCAACATTTCATGAAGTCCCATTACAAGCTCAAGAGAGCCATATTGAAGAGGGTCGTTACATTAGCCGGTGGTATGACTCAACTTACAACTCTTCACTTGATACTACACCTTGAAATTATACGTTACAAGAACATACAATGCCGGCTAAGATTTAAGGACTACCAGAGAACAAAGGTCTCTCTCTATTTAAGTCTATAGGTCTTCATGTGAATTCTTATAGACAATAGTCAATACCTCCCCCAATGATAATAGGGGTATACTGCAGTACATGCTCGAGATAGAGATATAAAGTGGTCTGATCAATTAGACCTTTGATATGAGGGTCTTTAGTGGGAGGAAGGAGATGCGAGATATATCATGTACTGTTATATATGTCCAAGGAGTACAAACCAGTAGGGTACATTGTGAGGTATTTATCAAATTTACCATATATTACATACACTGCAATGTACATTGTTTATACCAAATGATGTACACACATTAATAACCAACGCTAACTAACTGCTTACCAGCCTCTACAGACGAGCCGCAATCCATTACGAAAGAATACAAATCATATTGCATGTAATCGCTGGTCAAAATATTACGGTATGTCAACCCAGTGTGTACACACTAACGTGATGTAAGAAGATGAGTGCATATGAGCTGTTTTAATCCACAGGGATTTCATTTCTAAGTCGACCCGAGTCGACGCAATCTAGGCAATTGTCCGAATTATCCATGATAAGCTTTCTGATAAAGTGATAAGTAATCTCTCTGATCGAAATAATACATAACTATTTGATAACCCTAATTAGATTCGATCGTAGATAATTAAGAACCGTAATTACATTCCACAATCCACATCATACACCTAAATTGCGGATGACAGATGATTCTAGAAGGCTCCTCTTCCTCTCTTGGCAAGATACCAAATCCAGTGTACGGATAATAACAAATTAAATCATATAACATTGATAATACAAAACACCCTCCCAGACTTCCAGCAACACAGAAATCACGCTCACTTGTCTCTAATTCGGTTAAATACAGCCTTCCAGTGCCGACCCAATTAATGGCTGTTTGAAGTGCTAAAGTGCCATTTTTAAATTTTAATGATACGGACATGTTAAAAGCATTTGCATGGTAATTGTGAGGAAATAAAACGCATCCCAAGAAAAATAAAGCTATTTTCCTACCTGATCAATTGATTTTTAGATTTAAATTGATAATTGCTTCGATTGTATTTTGAAGAAAGAAGCACGATAGATCTTAAAACATAAGTCAGCTTTTAAAACAGATCAATTCATTTAAATTAAGTTGCAATGGCCTTATTTGGTCAACAAACGACAACAAGATGAAAGTGCTGCAAGTTTATCCGATCAATCAAATAATTTTCGTGACACAACATAGCCGGAGCTGTGAGCAAAGGAAGGAGTTGATGTGCCACTATATTTCACAATTTAACGAATTTTAGATTATTTTTATGATATTTGATGATATTTAAATTAAAATCATCATAATTACCTGGCAGTAGGAAGGGGTGCGGTGGTTCATGCCAGACAGGACACCGTTTGTCTGGCAGTTGACAATACTCTCGTCCGAGAGCAGCACTTCGTCTGGGACTGTCTGCAGACTACATCCGCTGTACCGAACTGAGGAAAATGGGTTTAGGAATGTGGTGAAAATGGGGTAAAGAAGGTGGTGGAAGTATTAGTTTTATCCATGAAACATGTTCACTTTTCTGTGTCAATGCTGTATTGATAAACCATCAATCATCACTCATGAAAGCCATCAATGGGCAATGCGTGATCATTGATTAATGATAAGTTCGACCATTAAAAAATCTCATTTTGTAAACGGAGATCTGAAATCAATGTCACTAGCTGGATTATGGATATCAATTCATATTTAATCATTCGCACGATTAAATCCAACATCCAGTGTGGTGAAATTGCACCACAGTACCTTTGATGTGAAACAGTTCAACTGAATTCTCAGATTTCTAAATTGCTATGGTATGTGAGCTTTTTTTAAATTTCCTTTTTTTATTTCTCATCACAACCCCGTACCTCTACTATACATCTCTTAATAAACTTTATAATCTAGCAGTGATATATCCATGTAGATTCGACTTGCAGTCCCTATATGGCATAATAAACACAACTCTTATATATAAATCCCACATAAACAGGTATCATATAATATTACAAGTAATATATTCAGTGATAGCGTCTAGTGGAGACAGGCGTGGCAATTTCATTGTATGAGACATGATGTGATGTTCAGGTGATGTGCTGAATTGGTCGAGAAATAATTATTTTTAAGACATACATCCGAAATTGTGTTCCGCATTAACTATGAAACTTTCGTAGAAATATGGGTTATCCCGACACAAAGCGAGTAGAATCGAAATCAAATGACAGCTTTTAATGGATCGTTGCTGATCGGCAATTTTAAGAATAAATAAAATGAGACAAAGTGGCTTTGGAGAGAACCATTTTGTTCTAATAAAGGTAACTCAGTCCAATGTCGATGCATAGTTAAGGCATCTAAATATATCTAATCCTGTTTAACAGCATGAAGTTTTGCAACTTTAGAGATTTTAAAAGGTAATTTCGCAATTCGCAATCATTGCAATGGCAAAATGGAACCTTGCATTCAGGTGCAAAATCATTGCCTAATATTCACTTATTCAGGTGTAACAAGGTTGTGAAAAGTTAACTCACGCTTATATCTGAGTTTGAGTAAGTTTGTGCGTTTGAAGGCTCTCACGGGAGCGTTGTAGAGGCTCTGCGACTCAGCGTGCGTGCTAATGAGCCGGTAAAAGAAGTCGTTCTTGTAGGCTATCAGCTGCCGACACTTCTCTGTCCACCGCAGCGTCATGCAGCTCTGAAATAACACGCATCATTTCGGGGCAGGGAAGGTTAGATTAAGGGTGAGGGTCTCGTATCAAGGCTTCAAGTCAGAGAACTGTCTGAGGTTTGAGAGGACCAGAAGGGAAAGGATTTGAGGGAAATGATGGGATGGCAGGTAAAGTGAAAATGGTGGGGTTAGGGTTATATAGTTTCATGTCTGGATCATGGTTAGGGGTTATTTTACGTATGTGACAATTCGATGTTACCCTAGAAAAAACTATATTATTCCAGAAAACCTTTAAAAATTAAATTTCACCGATTCACCGATAAAATCATAATATTTCTAAGATGTTATGCTAACATTTAATAATATCCATGACTACAACACCGTGATTATGACAATAATTATCCCAACATAACATAATACCCCACCCATAATAGTAAGGGATGGACTGTAACCTAGTGTGAAGTAAATAGTATAGTAGGTCTGAGAACGTTTTTCGGTTGCTTATGGGTCATAGATTCACCAGAAAAAAACACTCCAACTTCTGAGTTGGGAAACCCCTTTTTGGACCCCTTTTCTTCCTAAATGGGGCAAAAACTTTGATTGGCAATATCTCAGCCTCTGATTGAGATAAGAAGTCAATCTTTGCACCAAACTTAGCAGAATGAGCACATTATGGGGGGCGGAGCATAGTTTTAAAGTCGTACCCCCTTTCGTTTTCGAGTTATGGACGAAAAACCCCTTTTTATCCCTACGCGTATGACCAAAAATGCCCCTTTGTAATAAATGAAAACTGAAGGTCGTACAGAACTCAACAAGTACACTAGGGTATGCAGAATGAGCACATTATGGGGGGTAGAGCATAGTTTCAAAGCCGTACCTCCTTTCGTTTTTGAGTTATGGACGAAAAACCCCTTTTTATCCCTACGCATATGACCAAAAATGCCCCTTTGTAATAAATGAAAACTGAACGTCGTAGAGAACTCAACAAGTACACTAGGGTATGCAGAATGAGCACATTATGGGGGGTAGAGCATAGTTTCAAAGCCGTACCTCCTTTCGTTTTCGAGTTATGGACGAAAAACCCCTTTTTATCCCTATGCGTATGACCAAAAATGCCCCTTTGTAATAAATGAAAACTGAACGTCGTAGAGACCTCAACAAGGACACTAGGGTAAGTAGAATGAGCACATTATGGGGGGTAGAGCATAGTTTTAAAGCCGTACCTCCTTTCGTTTTCGAGTAATGGACGAAAAACCCCTTTTTATCCCTACGCATATGTTTACTATGTAAACCTGTCTCTTCTTTTTCTTGCAGTGGCCAACAAGGACCTATTGAAACCAAAGCAATTGCCAATCCTATTGTAATCCATATTATCATATGAAATATAAATTTCTTTTTGTATTGCATACCTTCATTAATCAGCTCAATAACTTCAATAGCATTCTTGATGATTTTGTCTTGGAGAGTGGTTAGCCTCAAATAAACCCAGCCAGTCATGTCCAATTTAAAATTTATCAATATGAGTAATTTGATGAAAATCTCTCTGCTTTTCGTGTTTTTATTTGGTGGAAAATTGTTTCATAAATCAATGCTATTCTGCTCTTGACAGACCATCTTAGGGAAAATAAGAAGATCCATTGCCGGTTATCTTTTTCTGGACTCCATTCCGGTCTATACTGTGCACACTGTGAGCTGTTGTCAGGAGGATGCCATCATTCATCATGACTGAAGACTGTGGCATAAAACAATGGGACAAAATCGTTTGGCAGGAAGTTTGGGATACATTGAATAAGCAAGAGGTGTAAACTGAAGCAATTTTAACTATGATTGACAGGTTAATTCATAAAACAATCCACTTTTTGGGGCTAAGGATTTTGGTAGATCTATTTTCAAGCATGGGCCACCAGTTTTACGGGATGAAGCCAGTCTGGTGTAAATTGTAGACAGGAATAGTATTTTTGGTAAGCCCAGGGAATTCTAATGCTTAGGGGCATACTCACGATGTTGACTTGTGTGTCGAACATAGCTGCCAATTTGCCCTTCTTTCGCAAATTCGCAAGGTACCCTGCTTTGCCCTGCTCTGCGAGGCAAGCCCTGCTTTTGCAGGGCAAATTGGAAAAGGTATCAGTAATACTACCGTCAATCATGAAAAAAAATTGTCGACAGATGGAAAATAAATCCCAGGTGTGGACGAGGGAGTGCTCCTTGAAGCCAGTGGTAGGGTTTTTCGTCACAGCCTCGTACTGTGTCTTGTAACCGAGAGATATACCATATGAGCAACGTGATAGGATAGTGGCGCCGACCTCGCATCCACCCTGTGAGATTTGTCGTCCTTACGTCCACCCTGGTTTTACGCTGCCGACCTTGCATCCCCTACCTCGTATCCGGTTCCTCAAGTAGCAAGCAGCAGCTAAGGTATACCGGTATAAACCCCATTGGAATGACAAGCCGTGCTTTATACTATGAAAGGTGACTCAAGTATGATGGATTGAAACTCGGTGCTTCAGAAAGGTACATGAGTGAAGTTTGGTTCAGAAAGGTACCTATATTGATGGATGAAGTGAAATGATGGTTCACAAAATACCTATAGTGAAGTGGGTTGAAGTGGTGATTCAGAAAGGCACGGTCTATAGTGAGACTGCGATGAATATTATTCACGAAATTAACGAACGTGTCATCTGAAAGATAAATCGTTTATGAAAAACGGGTAATCATGATCTGATGCATGTGGCTAAAAGGAGTTTTTTTCCATAAATCGAAAACGAAAGGGGAACGACTTTCAAACCATGCTCTACCCCCCATAATGTGCTCATTCTGCATACCCTAGTGTACTTGTTGAGTTCTGTACGACGTTTAGTTTTCATTTATTACAAAAGGGCATTTTTGGTCATACGCGAAGGAATAAAAAGGGTTTTTTGTCCATAACTCGAAAACGAAAGGAGGTACGGCTTTGAAACTATGCTCTACCCCCCCATAATGTGCTCATTCTGCATACCCTAGTGTACTCGTTTAGTTCTGTACGACCTTCAGTTTTCATTTATTACAAAGGGGCATTTTTGGTCATACGCGAAGGAATAAAAAAGGGTTTTTCGTCCATAACTCGAAAACGAAAGGTGGTACGGCTTTGAAACTATGCTCTACCCCCCATAATGTGCTCATTCTGCATACCCTAGTGTACTTGTTGAGTTCTGTACGACCTTCAGTTTTCATTTATTTCAAAGGGGCATTTTTGGTCATACGCGTAGGGATAAAAGGGTTTTCGTCCATAACTCGAAAACGAAAGGGGTACGACTTTAAAACTATGCTCCGCCCCCATAATGTGCTCATTCTGCATAGTTTGGTGCAAAGATTGGCTAAATATCTCAATCAGAGGCTGAGATATTTCCAATCAAAGTTTTGCCCCATTTAGGAAGAAAAGGGGTCCAAAAGGGGTTCCCCAACTCAGAAGTTGGAGTGTTTTTTTCTGGTGAATCTATGACCCATAAGCGACCAAAAAACGTTCTCAGACCTACTATACTATTTACTTCACACTGGGTTACAGTTCGGGGCACATACAGCCCTTACTATAAGTATATATTGTTATATAAGTATACAAAACACATATCAGCAAGCTTCTCTAACATGAGAGGCACAAGGCCTTGCGTTAGTAAATTAGTGTAGCAGCTGTATGGCTGTGTTGTGGTATACAGATACAAGTGTCGTACGGATAGTATATATATTTAGAGTTGAAATTTATTAATTTGTGACAATTCTTTCAGAGCTCTACGAGATAATTTCAAGTGCAAGTTAAATTAAAAGCTATCTTCGTCACAACCGGCTCATGAAAAGTCTTCTGATTTGTCATTAGTGACTGTATGAGGCTTGAATATAATATGCAAGTTTCAATCAATTAATTCTGTCTGCCATACGGAAAGTACATTTACGTTTTGACAAGATGTGTCAAATTAGCAGTGTCATGATAAGTCGTATAGTAATTCAGCTGTGTGGCCACAGGCACGTGCCATTTTCATAGAAGAATGAGTACAGTGTGTGTGTGTGTGTGTGTGTACGAACTAGGTCAGAATAACAAATATGTTTTAAACTTTACAACAATCAAAGGTGACATAATTTAAAATGACAAGTTATTGAAATTGCTGATGATGAATTCAATATATCTTGATCGAAAACTTGCTTCGCATTGGTTAAAAAGCTGTTGAAATTTTATCATTTTATTACAAAATGTACGTCTCATTCATTTTGAACGTAATATTCATCATGAGAAGTCACGTTCAAAATAATTTGGTGATACAGAATCTTTTGTGAAGAATATGTGAATATGAATTGTGTATACAGCCGCGGTACAAAATAAAAGAGATTTAAAGTTGATCGTAAAATTACCTTGAACCCGAAGCCCAACATAACGATGGGATATCCAATAGAGTTGGATCCCATCACTTTGGACCAATGGTCGTCAGGCTGCGTGACCCTGACACAGGACTCTATGTAAACGAAGAGCATCCACAGGATCAGGACTGGTAACCCCACACCTCGATCTGAAAGTAGAGGGGAGGTTAGGAGAGTTATAATGGGAAAATTACTGGATTACCAAATAAATTCTACTATGATAGGGCCCTAATAAATGTCGTTAATTATGTCATATATTTCAACGACATGTCTTTGGATTATGATATCCCTGGATCTGTGTTAAACATGACATTTTGCCATATGTAATTATCTTATTCTTAAATGACAACCTGACAAGCCAGGAAACAGGACGTCAGGACAAGCTGTGCAAATGAAACTGACTGACGAAATCAAATACTGTGGCTCAAATCAAATATTGATTGAACTGGAGCATAATCATGGCCGTATAAGGTGAGTTTCTGCAGCTTATTAAATAGACTGGCGACCAATTCCAATTGCTAAATTCTCACATTCGTAAATTTGAAATTTGACTTATCAAATTCTGTCACAGTGTCACATAGTGACGTCCCTCATTTTAGGGGCAGTTCCTCACAAATTATAAGGACACACCATGTGACACATCAAATCAAAGAATAGAATGTCTTGATCCTCATAATATTAGAATTGAATGTCTAGAGATCCCTTACAATGAGTGGAGAGTTGCATCAAATATAATTACGTATGTTATAACTCTGTGTGCATATTTGACAAGGAAATTTCATTTAAAGTCTTTTTATATGGTGAAAGCTAAGACATATTATATATCATGCAATTAAATTCAAAATCTGCAGACTCAAACCTGGTGAGAAGAGTTGCTGAGTCCAAACATAAGTACTTGCCACAAAGAAAATCCAGGAGGAAGGAATGAAAGCATAAATGAAATAGTCTGAACAAAATGTACATCCCATCAGAACAAATGCCTGCATCTGAAAGAAAATAACCATCAAATAATATTAAATAATGACAAATGAGACTTAGCAGAAAAAATTGTTTGACATGCCAAAAGGATGCAATAAGACCAATTCACCTCTTCAAATACCAAAATTATCAGTTACTGTGCTGTATATAGAAATTGGGTAATATCCTACTTACACAATTCTTGTATTTGAAGCTCTCAAAAATACGCTTGAGGAACATCCAACATGGCCACAGAAATTCCAGACGAAAATCAAGTGCAACATCTAGAGCAATAACAATCAGCCACATAATAACAAACTTCAGGTATCCAGATGTCCTGCAATAGGGAGGGGATAAGGTAATGCAGGGGTACATAGACAAGAAGTGATATATTGTAAGCTATAAAACTTTGAAGCTATAGAATTGATGTTCATTAGATCAATTATAATTGAATGGATCTCCTGAAGCCAACCACATTGGATAACTACTGATTATATAAGAATTAATCCACAAAATGATACTTTCAACTCAATTCAATTGAAGGTACAAAAGGAATTACCCATTCTGAAGGCTATCAGCAAGTTTGGGACGTTTCACCAAAGGTTTCTTTAGTCGAGATGAATCTAAGTTGCTCTGACTAGCAAGCCGTCTCCTATACATTCTTCTTTCAGATTAACCAATAATTTATCATAAACCTCAAATAGTTTTGTAAAAATTAGTACCTATTCCAGAGATTTTATCAATGTAAATTATTGGTATTTAGATTTAGATAATGTCCATTGCCCCAGAAAAAATCCCCAAACACTAATAGTATCTATGATTATTATCCACTTATTATCTGTTACAATAACCACATAACAGAGCCACCATGGCATGTACTATACTATTTGCTTCCTTCCTCATGTCCATATCTTAGAAAATTGAATTGAATCCAATTTTTCAATTGGATATAAAGGAAAGCACTTAGCCAATCATACAGACTGTTAGAATCTATCTTTATCTGCCATATTTTATGCATGTCATATTCTATGCATGTCATATATACTCTGCACATTAGTAATCCAAAATACCAGACAGGTGTTCCCAGTGACTGTGCTGCTTAACTCACAGTTCTCAGATGTGATCCCACCAGGACAAAACCCCTCCCTGAAAACCCCTCCCTAAAAACCCTACCTGAAAGTTGACATAAAGCATTTGAGGCTTAAATGGTGAATTAAGGAGTATAGCCAACATAGATGGTCAAATTCAAATTCAACATAAACCACAAAATGCAAATATAGATGTGTTTTAAGCAATAAAGGACTCTTAAAAACATATTTAATATGTAGCTTTAAGGTGGGGTTTTGTCACAGTGGGGTCTTATCTTGGCAGGTCAGTGTCAGTGACATCAAGCTGCCTGGATGATATTGAATAGGTCAATGATTATGATATATTCTAATTGGGTATGACTGAGAATCAAAATTAGAAATAGTATGGGTAAGAATGACACAAGTCATGGCACCCATGGACAACACATGATGCAATATAAACATAAACACTTAACAACACTACTAATTACAACACTAATAATTAAAACACTACTAATTAAAACACTACTAATTACAATCAAATTTGAAAATGTTGTGTCACCATTCGTGGAGTTCCTGAAGAAGAGATATTTATTTCGAAACTGAGAGTTGAATAGTGGCGCAAAGTGTATGGGTTTAATTTCACATTTGAGAATTTTTGAATTTCAATGAACATTAAATGGTAATAGGAAAGGGGTAAATTAACAGCAGCACAATTAACGACATCTCATTAGACATGACTGGGCTCACCAGCAAATCCACCAACTCGAGGTTCCTTATTGTGCCTTCTGAAGTCTAATTAGAAGCCACGAGAAATTTCATCCAAACGAGATAAATGAGTAGATGGGAAGTAGGTCATAGGTAATAAAAACAACAAAATGAACACCTTGTCTAGGTTTATTTCAAAATTGTGACAAGTTTTGCATCTGTAACATTTTCTATGTTCAGGATCAATACAGGCCAATAGCAAAATTTTATTTTTCCGATTTTTGATCCCAGACTTTTATAGAATACGTTTTGGGCATTTTGGAAGTGAATAAGACGAGTTTTAAAATTTTCAATTTTTGCACGTGACACGCATTTTTCCCACGTGCAGTATCATAAATGGCACAATTAAGCATTAAATGTCGCCACATATCAATGTTTCACAGTTATAGACCGAAATCAGACCATTTTAAGGTATGGGATCGTTCACATATTACGTAATCACCTAGGGGGAGGGGGGAGTTTTCAAATGATTACGTTTGATTACGGGGAGGGGGAGGGGGTTTGATGGTTGATTACGTAATCAAAATTTACAATTTTTGACACAATTTTTGCCACAAATTCTCGGTATTTTTAGCAAAATTTTCAGAAAACCAAGTCAATAAGCAACATTTTTCAGCACCATTTTTTTTAAACTTACCTCAAATTTTTCATAAATTTTTCCAAAGGTGAAACATAATCAATTTTAAAGTATTTATACTGTCCATTTTCTTCATTTTCTGCTCAAAAAGGTGGGGGGGGGGTTAAGCCATGATTACGTAATATTCTCCTCAAGAGAGGGGGGTTGGGCTTTGATTACAGTAGAAAGTACATGTTTTGGTTGTGTTTGTTTGCCGTGGTCAAGTTTTCCCACTTCCCTATCCCAAAACGTATGATAGGAATAAGACAGTGGCAGTTGTAATGCACCAAGTGCCGCTATGAAACAGGCTGTGAATCAAAAAATGATAAACTGCCTCTCAAAAACACAATCATTTTAGCCCCAGTTGTCACTGTCACTTGTGTCCCAATTGTCCCAAATTTCCCATTTGTCCCAATTGTCCCAGTCGGCAATTCACTTTTTTAGTCCCATTTGTTCTATTGTCTCTGTCCCATTTGTCCCAATTGTCCCAAATGTCCCAATTGTCCCAGTACGCATTCACTTTTTTGAGTCCCATTTGATCCATTTTCTATGTCCCATTTGTCCCAATTGTCCCATTTGTCCCAAATGTCCCAATTGTCCCTGTCCCAATCAACTTTTTCTTGAGTTTGGGACGATTGGGACAGTGACACCCCCCCCCAGTATAGAGTTGGAGAAAAGTCTTGCAGACTAATGTCTTGAAGAAAGATTTTTTATGACATGAACATAAACATCAACTCCATATAAATTTGGCTACATTCGTGGAGCAAAATGATTACTTATATTCAAATTTCTAGAAAGCACTGATTTCACAGATAAGGTTATTGAATAAGAGTCACATGATTGAAATTAGTGAGTGGTTTTATTCATTCTCTTTCGACTCAATGGTACAAGAACAAATGGTGCTTTAATGACATTCAATTTTATACATCTTCAGACTTTGACTTCAGGTCTGCAACATGATTAAACACATCAGATTAAAATCATAAACTCCAAAACTAGAAAGCATGGCACCAAACAATTAACATTCATTTTAATGGTGTTTTACAACACAAGATATGCCAATCATACCATTGCTGCATTTGAATTCGACCAATAAGGAAAAGACAAAATTTTATTTAACTCAAACAATTTTACAAATATTCATATAAATATACCATGGAATTACTTTGTAGTTAAAGAGATAAAGATAAAGATAAAATTAATGGTATTGAACCATCACAAATCTTAACAATATTCAATTCATTGGTTTACATTAAGAACACACCTTTAAACACAGGTGTCCATTTATCAATAACATTTTGAAACATAAATTATAGTTATTGTAATATATTACTTCCTCGGATTTAAGATTATATACATCATGAAATTTATGAAATAAGCTTCTATATAATATATCTTTGCTTCTTATAATTAATTTTAGGTGATGGTTTTAAATTTTCACTGGGTTTTATACTTATTTTCAATAATTCTTAAATGATGTTTAAAGTAAGCACTTTTTTGAGGTAATATTTATCAGTTTTGACGTTTTGGTTATAGCCATTTAACACTGCTGAGTATAAGCTAGCCTTAAAAGTAGTGTTCCTAAAGTACAATTATTATTATTATTATTATCCACATTTCTTTTGATATCAAAAGAAATATCCCAAAAAGCTTAATAAATGTTAACAATTTAACTTGCTAAAAATTACACTCTACAAAAATAACATAAATGGTAAGTTCTTTGAAATTCATGATTATCAATTTTGCTACCAAAAGAAAGCACTTGTTGCATTGCGTTAAAACAATGATTTTTCGTATAGATTTGATTGGGGTATTGGACAATCCAAATTGCACTATGAGAATGTACGCAGCACGGTAAAGACTCCACGCTCGGCTCGGACTTCAGACTAGAAGCACTTGCTAAACACGTATATCCCTGTCTGCGTTGCGCGGCGCGCTTCCTCAGAACAGGGAAGCACCGCGCGCGTACACACACCTATGCGGGCTTAAGAATAGAAGCACAAAGCGCCTGCGCGCGCGCGACGGCTGAAATGGGGCATCATACAAATAAAATTTATTCTTTATGCTAAAATTTTTACAGCATCGTTTTTGTATTTTGTATATAAATTCAACAATTCAAAATTAAAAGTACTTTTAAAAAGACTGATCATTTGACGCAGACGGCGATCAATGATTTGATCCTAAATATGTGCTTCTACATTAATTCGAGATGTATGCTCGGTTCATAATTTCATATTTGCTTGATTAATGGATTTGATGTTTTTCATTAATATTATTCTATAATTTCTATTTCTATTTGTTGGAGTACAAACAAAGACCAAAGAGCAAATTTCAGTTTCATTCAGGCAGGTGGTGCTATAACCTGGTACCAGGGGTGATTGCTGGGGGCCTACCTCATAAAATAGCTCTCGCAATTGAAACACCCCGAAGAGCTGAGGTAGGTTTTGGACTGAAGATTCCTGCACACCACTCATCTTGGTGACTGGTGTGACTCACTTAGATCCTACTGCTCTCTACATTGTATTACCTAAAGGATCATGTTGATGTTCTCATGTTCAAGTATGGAGTTGGAGAAAAGTCTTGCAGATTGATGTCTTGAAGATAGATTTCTTTGTGTCTTGTAAAGTTGATTTGCACCAACAATGTTTTGAATACGATTTGACTACATGATTTCACCGACGCTGCAAAATGGAATGCAGATCAGATTAAGTGTGCTGATTAGTGGTTTCACCTAATTGTGTTGCCTAGATGGCTAAATCTTTCAACTTATCTATCTAAACACCACATGTTTTATCGCAATCTGGGGTTGTGTCTTAAGATCAAATATTACATACCTTTGGTTTTCGAGAAATATAAGATACTATTATTCAATTTTTATCCTGGTTTAATATGTATGTATGCACATGGATTGATCAAAAGATCCGTCAAAAGAATAAAAACCTCCACCTTCAGCCTCGGTTTTTAATGTGATATTACACACTTGGGCCTTTGGCTACTTGTGCATAACATCATGATTTGCACTTTTTACTTGTTACTAAACCCTTCAATCGAAAGTGAGGGCTCTATAGGTCATTACATGATATTCGACAATACAATATGTAATTAACTTTGAAGTAATTGAGAAAAACTGATGAAAAACTCATAACCTGAGGTTATATGGTCATGTAGCTCTGGAATGTCAGGACACATCATTGGTCTTCGTGTGGTCAGGGGACCAGATTGGAAATGGGCAGAACAAGATGGTGGGGAGGGATTTGTTGGTACTGTTGTTGAAATTGGGAAACATGGTAGCCCCACATCTCCTGACAAGACAGTTGTTGTTCAGTGGGATGGAGGGAATAGGACTAATTATCGTACTGGATATATGGACTGTCATGACTTATATGTATTTGACAATGCCACCACTGGTGTGGTGTTTCGTTCAAGGAAGTGTGATGCTTGTCAGACCAGAGGCTTTGCAGGGATTTGTTGGACATGTTCTCAGTGTGAAGATTTTGACTTGTGTACAAGTTGCTACATGAATGACAAGCATGACTTAACTCATCCATTCAACAGAATTATCTCAGATTATTGTCAACCAGTTAGTGTTTCTCCTAGGGAAGGGTCAGTTAAACAGGTTGCAAAAGGTTTGTACTTGTTAATATACTTCATATCAATTTTCTTACTTCAAGTAAAAACAAAAAGTTTGATTTAATCAATGAGTTAAATGAATCTACCTGCATAGAATTATAAGAGTATCATAAGAACAAAGATTTTTGTAGCCCCATTAAATTTTTAGCCACCATGAAGGCATTGTTCTTTAATAATCTTTCAATCCTCAAAATTATCAACTAACGCATTGTCTTTTAACAGGAGTATTTGTTGGTGCTGTTGTCAAAAGAGGTCCAGACTGGGATTGGGATGATCAAGATGGTGGGGAAGAAGGACCTACAGCTACTGGAACTGTTACAAGTGTCCGGGGCTGGGACCAGGAATCAGCTGTAAGTGTTCCATTGACTCTTTTATAACTATTCTATTGACATTCACCTTCATCATAATATTATACCCATCTATTCTACATAGTTGACAATTTATCCTTATTATGAAATTATACATTTTATTACATCATGTTGCAGATGAGTGTTGCTTGTGTCAAGTGGATGAGAACAGGCTTGTCAAATGTGTACAGAGTTGGACACAAGGGAAAAGTAGATCTCAAGTGTGTCCAAGAAGGAATTTATGGCAACTACTATCCTTCACATCTACCCATATTAGGACTGGATTACTCTTTACAAAGAAGTATGCCATCTATGCAACTCCAATGACATTAGTTTTCATTCAATCTTTTAATGCTCTTCTATTGAACTCTTAAATTCATAATTATAAAATGTGAAACTCACATGAAATAGACTTGCCCACAGCGCCTCTGCAATCAGCTGCCCAACTATTGGAGCGACCCATCTGTCAGTTCAAAGCTGGGGACTATGTTAGAGTGGAGTTGGAGCTAGAGATACTGAAGGCTCTCCAGGAGGGACATGGTGGGTGGAACCCCAAGATGGCCATGGTTATCGGGATGATTGGAGTTGTGCACAGAGTAACAGAGAAGAACGATGTCAGAGTCAGCTTCGAAGAGGTAGGTTCCTATTCAGAGAAATAACTTGGCAATTTGTACTTCATGTGCTTACAGTAAGATCATTATTCCATTATATTTGAGTGTAATCTTTGAAATCAATATATGTTAATGAGCCTTTGTAGAAACTAGAAAATACAGATTAAGACGTAAATCCCGTTGTTTTCAGTACTTATCATATCAAATGTGTTCCCTTGTAACAAGCACACACTATGGCATAAGTAGCACTGCAGTAATGTGAATTGAGTGTGGCAAACAAAGACCAGCAAAGCATTAACTTAGTAATTGTGCCGAACTGTATTAACAGACATTCATATACTGAACTTGAACTAGACATTCATAAGCTAATCGATTCTTAAGTACTCATTCGGCATTATTTCCGTATTTTGGAACATTATCTGTTCAGTAGTGGTAAGCAGTTCAAGTTCAGAGTACTCATGGTAAGCAGTGTAATTCACTTGCAGGCTAAACAGCGGTGGACCTTCCACCCAGCAGCGCTGAAAAGGATAGAAACGTACCACGCCGGACAGCTGGTCAGGATCATTGAGGACAGAGAAGCTGTGAAGAGGTTACAGATCGGACACGGGGAATGGACAGACGCTATGGCGGCCACCCTCGGCGAGGTAAAGTTTTTCATTCAAAGAATAGGAATGTACAGTGTATACTGTATAGTGTGCACACTACATTAGACTACTTAACATGGTGCAAATGTGAATTTAATCGTTACAAGTCCTTCCATAAATTCTTTGATTTCTACACTACATCCCACTATCCCAGGTGGGTAAAGTGGTCCGGGTCTACCAAGACATGGACCTCCGGATACACGTTATGAACGCCGTGTGGACTTATAACCCCAGATGCGTCCTCCCACTTCAACCTAAAGACGGAAACAACCTCCAGAACAGTATGTACACCTAAATTGTACATTGTAAATTGTACATTCTAGATGTTAATTGTGTTATGTACACAGTACATTTATACAATACACTATTATTATGTTGTGTGTTGAGTGTATTAATTGATGTATTGATCACGTGTCCTGATTCAAATTTCAATGTTTGGTGCTGCAAGCAGTTTTTTAGATTCACTTCAAATTTAACATTCTTTTTAATTCTCATCACCTTCGGTAACAAAACCGGAAAATTGACATAACTACATTAAACTACAATGTTTAAAATGTGTTACCGGTTGTTCCTCATGTTCAAATGTGCTTTGACGCTGGTTTAGTATATGAATCGCGGAAACACCTGGTTACAAAGATACATTTCTCGAAATCACGAGACATGTGCATAATCAATAACACTCTAGCTACACTATTCACTGAGTTTTATCAATATGCATGATCACTATACATCATACATTATCATAAGATCTCTGTTTGTTTAGAGTAAGTGTATTTGTATATTTTGTATGTTTCATTTCTTAAGAGTTGAAACCCCCACACACACACACACACACAAGTACACCCACACAGACATATGTATTTTGTTAAAACTCCTTCGCGGCGTTGACAGCTTTGCCATCATTTACCTTTCTACCCCTACACCAACTTGTCATGATAACACGTATGACATATGGGTTACCCACGGACGATAGACGGTTTTAAGTTAATGTTTCAGCACTTTAAACTATGATAATGACGTCACTCTTAACTGTCTAATTAGCTTCGTCTTAGGCTACAGCAGCTGCGTTGTATTTTAAAGGATTCGTTGTCGATAAAATCACATGAATTTTGAATTTCTTGTTATAATTATGCCTAATATTAAGTCTCGGTCAAGAAAATCCATTCGGTGTATTGGATACGATATATAGAATTTTCGTATTACGTTGAAATATGAAATAATTTTATCACCGTTAATTTCATTTCGATGAGTCAATATCGTTGAATATTGACTTGAGTAACTCTTAAAATTATGACTTTGTTTCAGACCAAACTCCCATGAGAGACGTATCATCAGAAGAACGGACGGGCGAGGCCTCCGGAGAGAATTGTAACAGCAATGAAAACAGCAACGAAGATGTAAAGATAGGTAAGTCAATCTGCAGAAGTGAGACGCCAAATAAATTCATTTTATGCCAGCCCCTACTTTACCCAGTAGTTCAACTTCATGCCTTCCACTCCTATATTTTCTCTTTTTGAATCCTTCCTGTGCACTGAAGATTCCTTCCCCAAACCTTCCCCTTGCCCTTTCCTCCTTAACAGTTAACCTTAACATCTCCCCTCGCCCAGGTCCTGACGCTGAGTTAGCAGACATCCTGGCTCGTATGCCTCAGCTCCTCAACTGTGAGGGTGGGGACACTGGGGAGGGCAACCAGTTCCAGTTGGTGCAGGAGGCAGCCCAAGGGAAGGGATGAGAAGGTCCGGGATATCCTGCTAGCCCAGCCACAGATAGTGAGTACTGAATACGGGGATTAAGGGATACGGGGATACAGGGATACGGGATTAGGGATGTGGGATGGTAAACGGGATGATGGCATTGTAGGTTGTATACGGGGATAGTGAGTACGGGATTTTGGGGTCAGGGAATTCTCGAGATGTTGATTCAGGAGTCAGGGTTATTGCAGGATATTGAAATTGAAATATCATCAAATATTACGAAGCCGGCTATATTTTGGGAATACGACTGAGATTTAGAAATTGAGATTAGAGTTGACAATTCATAATCGGATCAGATTACTAAAACTCATACATGCCCGACTGAGTATTTTTTTTAAAATTCAATAAAGTTAAATTATTAGTAGCACCATTCCGTCCTTCTTTTTTATCTTTGGTTATGGAGTTTATGTTTCTAACTGGTGGTATGTACCCTTTGTTCACTTTTCAACATTACTATTTTTACGGGCATGGCTGATCAGAGTACATCATTTATTGTACTTTGGTTCGTAGCTAAAAATAAGTTATCATTGTATAGGTTACATAAATTTGTTGTTAAAATAACATCATTGTGTAATATTTCTCAGGTTGATATAAAAGTACAAGGTAAGACGGCACTGCAAGTTGCTTCACACCAAGGCTTCCAAAACGTCGTGGAGGAGATTATCAAGGCTGGAGCTAATCTTGAGATACAGGATGATGATGGGGACAGTGCTCTTCATTACGCTGCTTTCGGGTATGTGAGGACAGTGTACACTGTACAGTGTGTATAATGTGACAGTGTACAGAGTGTATAATGTATTGTGTTCGTGTGTATTGTAATTCATGTACAGTGTAGTGTGTATTTCATGTATAGTGTGTTGTGCTGTTGTACATGCAACTATTTGAGATTGTACTTGTTAAACGTTATCCCTGCTCTGGAAACTGTATTAAAGTTTGATAAGTAGTTTTCTGTGAATATTCACACTGCATATTCTAAACAGAAACGAGCCTGGAGCGGCTATGATGCTGATCAGAAGTGGCTGCAACGTGAACGCCACCAACGGTAACGGCTGTACGGCACTGCACGTTGCTGCTAACAAAGGTCACAAGGACATGGTGGCTTGCTTGATCGAGGGAGATGCTAATCTCAATCTCAAGGTTGGTGCTTAATCGAGGGAGATGCTAATCTCAATCTCAAGGTGGGTGATTAGAATTCATGATCCAACTTGCATCGAATGAGGGATCATTGTGTTTCTCTTTATGCAAATTCGAAACCATTAAATGTAGTAAAGTAGCGTTATCAGACATGATTGACGTTTCAAATTTCCAAGACTTCTCATTTGCCACTTGTGCGTATTCTAAAAAGCGACACTTTAGCTGCTGCCCAGTTACCTTAAGTAAGATTACATCTTCTGCTGGGGACTTCGCAATCAACAGCTGACCATTTGAAAGCGTCCCTAGTGTCCAATGTCAAGGTTGTTCGAATCAGACCAAAGATAATTTGCGATTTCTTGTCTCAAGAAGAGTAACACATCGATGTGACTAGAATTTGTATGTACTGTTACAAAAGCTCCATTACATTATCTCATCAACGTAATTAGCTGCAACGTAGAACAAAGTGCTCGTTAGCTCAAACAATGGCACTTTACAGAACCATTACTCAACTCATTACCCGTCCTCCTTTTTGGGACCAAGCTCTGCAATATTCATGCTGAAAGTTGATTTTGAGGGCCAAAATTCATTATTTTCGCTCGATTGAAATCCAATATTTCAGCAATATTTCTGGTTATTTTGCTGTGTTCTCAAAACAATCTTGGACTATTAGAACTACAATTAAACCTCACTATCTAACAGGACGCCTATGGTGACACGCCCCTGCACGATGCCATTGCCAAGGAGCGTAATGAGATAGTGAAGTTACTGATAGATGCGGGGGCAGACCTGGGTATTCCCAATGACAGGGGTTTTAATGCGCTGCACCACGGGGCTCTTAAAGGAAACGCAGGGTCAGTGGTAGGATCGAGTAGTTAGAATTGCTATCAGCTGGGACTGGCATTGGTGGTCAAGCGATCATATGTAATGTAATTATAGACCGTGATGTAACCTAGTTACCTTGATATAGTTGAAAATTCATGACAGTTTTTGT
Organism: Beroe forskalii; assembly: GCA_011033025.1. Lineage (NCBI taxonomy): Eukaryota > Metazoa > Ctenophora > Nuda > Beroida > Beroidae > Beroe > Beroe forskalii. The sequence goes on along the minus strand of WFMF01000073.1, from coordinate 1,844 downwards.
AACTTCATGATTTTAAGTAAGTATGTTAGCATGAACGTATGTAAGTATGTAACTGTTTTTGACACCTCCATGTAAGTTGAACTCTTCAGTGCCGTACAGCTGCTAGTACAGCACGAGGGATTGGTAGATATCAAGAAAGAGGATGGCTTCTCCGCACTCCATCTAGCTGCCCTCAACAACCACAAGACTGTGGCTGAAATCATGAGCAAAGAGGTAAATTTGTTGAATGTTTCAATTATAAAGTTGTTACAATGTACGTACGATTCTTCATAATTTTAAAATGGATTGTCATTTCCTAGCAGTATATTGCGAAATTCTGTCAGTCCGTCCTAAGATTTGAAATCACACATTGCCCTGACATCATGCTTATTGCTTTGTTGCACTGTACAATGTCAACACTATTTATACTCCTGAATCTCTAAGACCGTCTCAGATGCTTGTAAGCTTACTAAGTGATGTGTTTTTAGGAGTGTGTTTTAAATACTGTTTAGTAAACACTATAAAAGCAACTTAACAGTGTTTACTTACTTGACAGAAACTAAGTAGATGTTAGAAAAGGTAAACCAACTCCATATAGAGAGTTTTTAATTTGTTAGAAATATATATTACTGAATTTTATTCGGCGTTCACTCGACTGCGACGAAGCTCTAAATTTTAAGAAATAAAAGAAAACACGAAACTCATTAACATTAAATAGGTTAATGTCGTGACTGTTTCTCCGAAAGACAATTTTTTCTCTGAACTCAGTAATGTTTTTACTGGCGAAGCTTATACTGTGTAACATAGAAAGTACGTCATGTTTGTACCTTGCGAGCTCGACTGAATAATAAATTTGGCGAGTAGAACAATAAAGTAGGCATGATTTATGCAGATTAGCAAAATAATATGTTAAATGAATTATCATAATAAAACGTGTTTTTTGTAAATATTATAATGAAAGAGACTCGAAGGTTGCGCACGCTAGGAATCGCGAAACCTATTCTTTACTTATTAGGCATGTCATGCGTGTGATACTATGATAGTGCGTTCTGTAAACATTTTTGTTTTATGTCTATTGTGTCTCTATAAAACTCAGAAATGTTTACAATATATGGATAAACCGTAAATGTTTGGGGAGACCAAACAACAAGGTTTCGTTTTGCGGTACATTTCTCCAAGTATCTCAGATGATAAGATTCATTAGATATGTCACATGCACGTGCTGGTACAGCTAATATACATAACTACTGGTGTAAGAGCAGATTCTGTAGATCTGCAGAGCAATAATGCTAGTCCTGAAAATACCCTGCATCGGCCGGAGATGGTACGATTCAACTAAATTCACTTTAAAGATCCGACTTAACTATGAGAAAAATGAGTCCTATTTCTAGTTTAGTGGAATCCCGAAAACCCTTATCTTAGGCTTGAAAAAAATAACTAAAATTCTAGTTTGTGATATTTTGCAATGCAGAAGGCCGAGGTGGTAGATATAATAATATGTTGATGGATCATATTGTGAATTTAGCTCATTGTTTGTTGACAGAATAATATACTGCACAATGCACATATTTTATGTGGATGTATTATATTCGAGTATTCGGGTTTAGTGCACACTGGATTCTATAGAAGTCTTCTTATAGATCTTAGATCAAAAGGTTTTTCTACTAGTATGTGGCTCTTCCGAGGCCTTGCGGCTCTCTATATCCTCAATCGTTCTGTGATACATCCAGTCTCGATCTAAATCAGTATGTCAGTACACACGTCAAATTATTTATCCGAAATTATCACATGAATTTGTCGAACGTTATAATTGTACTGCCTGTATATTGTACTATTTAGAATGTACAATGTACATAGCACATCAA